>NW_004624932.1:730010-821583 GCF_000247695.1 Heterocephalus glaber | reverse complement strand
TAGACCTTTGTCTGAGGAAGAGCAGGTGAAGATTTTTTCCCACATTGTGGATTGTCTCTTCACACTGCTGGTGGTTTCTCTTGCTGTGCAGAAGATTTTAATAAGAAGATATCTCACTTGTTGATTGTTTGTGTTGTTCATGGGCAACTGAGATTTTGTTCATAAAATCTTTTCCTACACCAATGTCTTCAAGAGTTCTACCAAACCTCTGTTCTGGCCGGTTCAGCATTTTGGTTTTAATATTTAGATCTTTAATCCATTTTGATTTTAGTCTAGTACATAGTGACAAATATAGGACTAGTTTTAATCTTTGGCAAGTTGAAACCCAATTTTTCCATCAGCATTTATTAAAGAGGCTACCTTTCCTCCAGTGAGAGTGTTTCACTCCTTTGTCAAAGATGAGGTGGCTGAATGTGTCTGGAGTTGTTTCTGCATCTTCTAATCTCTTCCACTGGTCCTCAAGTCTATTTCTTTGCCAGTACCATGCTGTTTTTATCACAGTGGATTTGTAGTATAGTTTCAGTTGGGGGTTGTGATACCCCCTGCCCTGTCTCTGTTGCCTAGAATTGCTTTTGCAATCCTGGGTCTCTTCTTCTTCCAAATGTATTTTTGGATTTTTTTTCTCAAGTTCCATGAAGTATACTGCAGAGATTTGAATTGGGATTGCACTGAATCTGTATAGCAGTTTTGGAAGTATGGCCATTTTTACTATGCTGATCCTTCCTACCCAGGAACAAGGGATGTTTTTCCATTTTCTGATATCATCTTCAATATTACTTTTCAGAGTGCTATAGTTTTCAGAGAAGATATCTTTGAATGCTTTTGTTAGTTTGATTCCTAGATATTTCATTTTTTTGGATGCTATTGTGAAAGGAATTGTTTACCCTACTTTTTTCTCAGTTTGTTGTTCCTGTATAGGAAAGCTATTGATTTTTGTGTGTTGACCTTGTATCCAGCTACTTTACTGAATTTGGTTATTAAGTCTAGAAGACTTTTGGTGGAGTTTTTGGGGTCTTCTATATAGAGTATTGTGTCATCTACAAATAATGACAATTTGACCTCTTCTTTTCCTATCTTCATTCCTTTTATTTCTTTCTCTTGTCTAATTGCTTTGGCTAATGTTTCCAAAACTATATTGAACAGGAGTGGTGATAGTGCACATCCTTGTCTTGTTCCTGATTTTAGTGTGAAGGTTTTCAGTTTTTGACCATTTAGTGTGATATTGGCTGTTGGTTTTTCATAGATGGCTTTTATCAGATTGAGGTAGAGATCATCTATTCCAATTTTGTGCAGGGTTTTTATCATGAATGGGTGTTGGATTTTGTTGAATGCTTTTTCTGCATCTGTTGAGATGATCATATGGTTTTTGTCCTTTGCTCTATTGATATAGATATAGTGTATTACATTGATTGATTTGCACATGTTGAATCAAACCTGCATCCCTGATATGAATCCCACTTGATCAGGGTGTATGATCTTCTTGATGATCTTCTGCATTCTATTTGCCAGTATCTTATTAAGGATTTTAGCATCTATGTTTATTCTTGAGATTGGCCTATAGTTCTCTTTTACAGGTGGGTCTTTTTCTGCTTTGAGAATCAAGGTGATGCTTGTTTCCCAAAATGAATTTGGGAGTATTGTTTCCCTTTCAATTTCATTGAAGAGTTTAAAATTAGTGTCAGTAGTTCCTCTCTAAATGTCTTGTAGAATTCAATGGTCAAGTCATCAGGACCCCGGCTTGTCTTGGTAAGTTTTTAACTACATTTTCAATTTCATTGATTGATATCATGTTGTTTAGAATTTTTATGTCTTCTTTGTTCAAATTTGGTAATTCATACTTATCTAGGAATCTGTCCATGTCTTCTGTCTTTTCCATCTTATTGGCGAATAGGTTCTCGAAGTAGGTATTGATGATCCTTTGGATTTCTTCTGGATCCATTGTAATTTCATCCTTTTCATTCCTAATTGCATGAATTTGGGTCTTTTCTTTCCTTTATCTGATAAGTTTGGCTAAGGGTTTGTCAATTTTGTTTATTCTTTCGAAGTACCAACTGTTTGCTTCATTGATTTTTTTGTATCATTCCCTTAGTCTCCATTACATTGATTTCTTTTGATCTTTATAATTTCCTCCCTTGCATGAAATTTGAGTTTGTCCTGCTCTTCTTTTTCTAGAAGTTTGAGGTTCCACATCATGTTGTTTAATTGGGCTTGCTCCATTTTCCTAATCTAAGGATTTTCCTCATAAGACTGCTTTCATTGTGTCCCATAGATTCTGATATGTTGTATTGTCACTGTCATTTAATTGTAGGAACTGTCTCATTTCTTCTTTAATTTGTTCTGTGTCCTATTGGTTATCCAGAAGAGTGGTGTTCAATTTCCATGTGTTTATGAAATTCTTGCAGTTTCTTTTGCTATTGAACTCCAATTTCATCGCACTATGGTCTGATAATATACAGGGGATAATTTCAATTTCTTTGCACTTACTTAAACATGTTCTGTGAGTGAGTATGTGGTCTATTTTGGAGAACTACCCATGTGCAGCTGAAAACAATGTGTATTCTGCTTTTGTGGGGTAGAAGACTCTGTAAACATCTGTTAAGTTCATTTGTTCAAGAGTTTGATTGAGTTTTAGTATTTCATTGCTTATTTTTTCTAGTTGATTTATCTACTTGTGACAGTGAGTTATTGAGGTCCCCCACTACTATTGTATTAGTGCTATTTGATTTTTCATGTCCATTAGTATTTGTTGTATATAGTTGGGCACACTAGTGTTTGGTGCATATATGTTTATGATTGTCATCTCTTCCTCTTGGATCATTCCCTTTACCAGGATATAATGTCCTTCTCTGTCTCTCTTCATCAGTGTTGGTTTGAAATCCACTTGATCTGCAAAGAGCATAGCTACTCCTAGTTTTTTTCTGATTCCTGTAGCATGGAGTATTGTTTTCCACCCTTTAACTTTCAGTTTATGAGTTTCTTTTTGAATTAAGTGTGTTTCTTTTATGCAGCATATTGTTGGATCTGGCTTCTTGACTCATTCTGCCAGTCTATTTCTTTTGTTTGGTGAATTGAGGCAATTAACATTGATAGTCATAACTGATACATATTGACTTATCATTGTCATGACTTTTTCTTTTTGTTGGATTCTCCCCCTTTGTGTTTTATTTCTTGTCGTGCCCAGTGGATTCATTCTGCTGGGCTTCCTAGGGTTGTGATCCTCATTGTGTTTTCCTTGGATACTGTCTAAAATTTTTTGGTGTGCTGGTTTGGTATTAATGAAGATCCTAAGGTGCTCTATGTCATGAAAGTATCTTATTTCTCCATCAATTTTGAAAGATAGGTTTTCAGGGTACATCAATCTTTATTGGAGGCTGTTTTTCTTTAGGTCTTGAAATATGTCACTCTAAGCTCTTCTTGCCTTGATGGTTTGTGTTGAGAAATCTGCTATGATTCTGATGGGCTTTCCTTTGTATGTGATTTTTTTTTTTCTCTAACTGCCTGTAGAATTTTGTTCTTCTGTTGGGTTTCTGAAATCTTAACTATTATATGCCTATATGTAGATGTTTTTTGATCAAGGCTAGTTGGAGTCCTACATGCCTCACTTGTCTGTATGTCAAGTTCTTTTCCCCTGCTTGGGAAGTTTTCTGCCATCACTTCTGTGAACAGATTTTTTAAATCATCTGCACTCTTTCGTGTTTCATCATTCACTCCAATCAGTCTTATGTTATTTTTTGTGCATCATCTAGCAGCTGCTGGATTGATTTCTTGTGGCCCCTTACTATTTTTTAAAAATGTTCTTTTCCTGGTCACTAATTGCAATCTTATCTTCTATATCTGAAATTCTGTCCTCACATTGGCTCATTCAGCTGGTAAACTTTCAATGGTGTTTTTAAACTCCTGGAGGAAATCTGTTTGCATCTGTTTTATGGATTCTATTTATTTCCTGTTTGGGGATTCCATCATGTTTTTCAGCTCCTCTATTTTTTTTATCTCTGTCCTCTCTAGATTTATTAATCATGTCTTGCACTATGGGCACAATCTCTGCTGTTATCTGAGAAGTTATTTCTGATTTCATTTTTTCCAGATCCTCTTGTTTTGCCAGTTCAGGGAGTCCAGGTGGTTGAGTATCAGTTTGTTTCTTCTCATTTCCCTTTGGGGTTGCTTTAGGTGGTCTGGCAGTCTGATTTTGAGACTTATTTATGTGTCTTCTCATTTCAATGTAGAGGGACAGATGTGTGCTACTGGTGCCTGTGCAGCTCACCTTCCAGCACTGGGGGCAGTGGTACAGAAGCCCAGAAGATTCATCTCCTCTGTGCTGTGGGCAGCTCTGCTCCTGGGCTCTGGGCAAGAATAAATTTCTGCATATGAAATATTCCGAACTTATTCTCCACAAGTATGTTAATTAGCATTTCCAAACCACATTTAATATGAACAATTGATTAATATTCACTAAATTTCAGAAATGGTTTGGAAAATAGAATTTCAGATAAATATAGTTAAAATTTAAGAGCAAAGCATTTACTCGAATTTATTATTTTATCAACTATTCTATATGAATTTTCTTCTTTTATCTTTTAATTATTTATGCACAGAAATACTGTTTTCATTTCTTAAATGGCTTACTTATAAAATATGACAAGAGCTTTAATACATAATCAAAATATCATTTGTTATCATATGATCTTTTTTATTTACCCAATAGGAAGTACTGATTGCCAAGAAAAAAATCTATTTTCATTATTATTATTATTGTTATTATTGTTTTAGAGGAATTGTCTCCTTTAAAGAAAGGACAAGTCATGCTTGACAAGTAGTATATATCAACAAATGGTCAAATTTATAAAAAAGAATTTTGTCCAAGTGCATGTATCCTTATTTAAACCCTAAAACATCAATGCAAAGTATCCTAGTCTAAAATATGACTCTTTGGCACCTGGTTTATTTTGAGTTAAATCCAATTGGGAATCAGGAGATGCAGAGAAGTTTCTTTGCCTTCAACTAACTACCTAAAAATGCAATATAAATTTCACTTTTTGGAGTAAAGATATGTACATACCCAGAGAGGAGCTCTTCCAAAAGACAACACTGATCAGCTGAAATGTGCTCAGTTGAAATAAGCAGCACTTATTTACTGCACATTTCCTGCCTTACTCTTCCATGACTTTCCTCCCCCATTGGAAGCCCCGAACTCCTTCTCCTTTGTTTAGCTCATAATAAGTAAGCATGAATTACTTGATTGCTACCTCATCACATTCTTTGTGATCCTCAGTCATCCATGCGTAATTAAAAATGATTTTCTCTTCTTCTTCTTCCTCTGACCAGTTTAATTTATTGACGTTTACCATTAATTCATAGAGGGTAAAAGGAAAAGTATTTTTTACCTCCTCTACATAAGGTAGTCAGAATCACGGTTCTCTCTGCATAATGTCTCTTTGGCTTCTAACCATTTTATTCTACCACCTGCCTCAGGCTTGACCAGGAGTGGAAGAAGCTCAGTGGATTGTCTGAAATAACTTGTCTACCAGGCTGAGTTAATAAGAAATGAATATATTGGTCTCTGCTACCAGTTACTGGCATGTTGTTCCTAATACCCTTGTACATAGGAGTGTTAGGTGCATCTCTTGTTCTCAAAATGTGACCTTTGGTGGATTCTTGGATGGGTGCAGGTCACAAGAAAAGAGCAGCCATGATTATAACTTGGAGTTTTCAGTTTCAGCCACATTCTCTGGAGAAAGGAGGACAGATGGAATTAACAAATGATCATGCTGATGAGAGGAAGCCTTCATAAAAGTACCCAATGTAGGAGGTTCAGAGACCTTTTGGTTCAGTGAACACATCTGTGTATCAGAAAGGTAGCACTTTCCACCATCACAGGGACAGAAGCTTTTGGGCTTAGGAACCCTCCGAACATTGCCCCTTGAATCTCTTTACTTAGCTGTTCACCTGTATGCTTTACTATATCATTCATTAATCAACTAGTAAATGTAAGTAACACATTTCCCTAGGTCCTGTGAACCACTCCAGCAAATTAATAGAAATCAAGGAGCTCTGATGGATAGCAAGTGTCAGAAGGACAGTGGACTTAGGAACTCAATCAGTTCCAGAGGGCTGGTTGTAAATCCAGTTGGTTGTAAGTCAATAAAGCTGAGATCTGGATGTTTACCTGGGTACACAGTATAGATAACAAGAAGCAGATGAATCTTCCATTAACCTAATTAACCCAAGTTGTTCCTATGTTGCAACTTAAGGGTCCACTGTGTAGGTAACAACCTAGTACTTGTGGTTGACTGTGGAATGGGGGAGGTGTAGTCTTGTGGGACTGAGCCCTCAATCTGGGATTTGATACTCCAGGTAAATGGTGTCAGAAATGATACTCATGACATTCAGGCAGAAATGCTTGGTATGTGGGGAAAACAATCCCCATATCAGGCACTGAGTGGCAAGTGAGACTTGGGGAAACACTTGAGTTTTCCTTTCATTTCAGAGTCAGAAAAAGAGAGAAATACTTCAGTGTAAAGAAAGAAATTTACCTGCCATTTGATTACACTATGACCTTGTACAATTGTCTCAAGCTCTCTGTTTTGTTTCAATGTTCTTTTCTGTAAAATGGATGTATTGATATTAAATCTCCCAAAGTTATTAGGGTATTAATTAGATAAAATATTCAATATGGTTAACATGATTTCTGGTCTATAGTAATCACTACATGTAATTTAGTTTGTTACCAGTAGTATTAATATTTCAGTTAGGTGGAACATGTACACCTACGGACTATGAACAAAATTGTTTATTTACACAGTATTGCTTGTATGTATTGTACTTATTGTTGTAGAAAGGATTATCATTGGACAAATTGAATTTTACCTGAGCCCTATGTTTCTGGAAAATAGAGATGGTTAAAGAAATTCAGGCTTACCTCAATCTATTTTGTACTCTAGGGAACAACTTTCCATGAAGAACAACCCTCCCTTTACCATGTGATTTAAAGTCCTACATGTTTCCTTTTTTATGACAAGGCCAACCACATACCACTTAAATCCCTGTTCTTTGACTCCTAAATGATTAGCTCAATTGTGTGTAGAGTTAAAGACAAAACAGATTGTCATGTTAATTTTAAAATATAAGGAAGGCTGTTTTTACCAGTGGACTATCAGAGTAAGTACAGGCAACACTACTGCAATGGGGTCTCAAAGTGTTTGGGAGAGAATGAGCCTAACTTTAATAAAACACAGACAAGTGAGAATATGTAGACAAGAAGTGAGGCAGGGGTTACTGGAGAGAAAAGACCTAAGTGGAAAAATCAGGGATAAGGGAAGATTTGGGCTAAATTAGCCTAACCAGACTCTTGCTAAAGCCAGGCCAGAATAACCAAACATCACCTGGGGAATGTTGGACCACAAGAGATCCTATTAGAGTTCCAGCGTGATTAGATATAGAGCACAGGGAGTTTCACTTAACAGACTTAGTAGGATTCCTGCTAAAAGTAGACAATGAGGAGTTAAAACAGAAGCACAAGTGTTGCTGAAGGAGATAATCTTTATGAGTTCTATCGATCCATGAAAACATGATGCTTGGTAACAACTTTGGTTATTTTCCTTTCCTTCCCTCAAGCCCCTGAACTTGGGCTCATGTCAATCTGAGGCAGCAGACAGCACCTCTTTAACCTCCTTAAAGGTCCCTCAGAGCATGCAGCCTTACTTCATGTTAGGTATTTAAACTCCTTCTCTATACCATTTCATTCCTCTCTATAAAACAACTTTTTTGTCTAATTCTTCATTCCCTTGCAGATCTTATGTTTGCAGTATTCCCTATCACAATAGTTCCTCTCCTCCTGTTATAATAATCTCTCCCCCCCCACCTCACCTTGCAGTAATCCTTTCCAATAACATCTGTCCTTCTTAAACCCAGACTTTGAAAAATGACTTCTGTTACAGGGGTAAGTAGGGCTGGCAAACTGATTTTCCATACAGTGAACTAGCAAACATTGATATGTAGCCACTTTTCACTTCTCTCTCTTATAAGAAAAAATGTATACTCAAGGACTATGCTATGCATAACCAAGAAAAGTAGTCACTTCAATTTTAATACTTGAAACTCAGTGAAGAAAAATGCCATATTCTGCTCCACTCAAACATCACTGGTATTGCTTGGAAGTCTTCTGATGATATGTTATTCTGATCATTAGTTTGTAGTGAATAATTATCAGTTTTTAGCAGATTCACTTACTCATCTCAAGTCTCCTTCAAATGCCCCTTTCTCTTTAAATTGCACAACTTCTCACACTTTATTACACAGAACAATTCAAGATTTTCTCATCTCTAGCACAGACTCAGCTCTGGGGATAGTAATAACATATCCAGCAATTCATTAATAGTTCTGCTAACCAGAGATCCATTTACTGTAGAACCCCTGGAGCCACACAAAACACTACCAAGAAGCTTTGAAAGTAAAATCACTCTTTAATATTAGCCAGCAAAGCAGGGAAAGTGTTAAATTAAACAACCCGGAGGCCACTGGCATGCACCTATCTCAGTACTTCAAGTGTCTATAGAATGAATGTCAAGCTAACTTAGTGCGTAAACAAACTGAAACCTAAAAAGAGTATGTTTTTTGTTTTGCTTTTTAGCAACCTGCAGGGGCTCAGCCAATCACCAACAGCCATGCTTCCATCACAGGCAGACAACTGATTATATCACAACAAAATAAGGCAGATGCCTGTCTCAAACCAATTTCAACATTTGCTGTGTTCAGACTATGGAAGCTCACTTTTCACATTGCTGAACAAAGCCTACTGCCCAATGACAAACCCTTAAATGTTTGATTTATTTTATCTTATTTTTCCATAGGTAAACATTATTATCAGTGTATGTCCATTATTTCAATGGATTATTTTTCATATTTAAAGTTCCCCTCTTAAAACATCAAATTAACTTCAATCTGTTTATTTGAAAGTGTCTTAAAACATTTTATTAATATATCTCAAACTCAATAAAGCATTCAAAACTCAAGTACGAAAAAAGGATATTTTCAACAATTAATTACACTTTCAGTCCCCACAGTCTATTTTCCATTTTTAATTTGAGTTATATTCCTCTTCAGTGTCATGTGGATTGAGAGGTCCCATGAGTCCAGAGGTGAGTCACATCAGGATGTCAGGTTAAAGAGCCAGAAGAACATGGAGTGATCAGCTCAGTCAGTGTCCAGAAAACTCTTTAAGCTTGCTGATCCACAGAGTTTCTAATGTTATAAATGTTTTGTTTGTGTTCCTCTGCTGCAGCTATCAGAGTCTTCTTACAGACACCTAACTTTGAGTTTCATTGGCATATCTTCCTCTGGCTTTCCCAAAAAATATTTTCATCTGACTTCTCCCTATCCCATTCTTTCTTTCTGTAGAACTTCCTTTAATTTGTTTTTTTTTAGTGTCAAAACTTTCCTTCCACAAGCCAGGATATTTCTGATTTGTTACAAATTCGAAGACCCAGCAGTCAAATCACTGACATTTTTCCCTTATGTCTTTCTAGTTTTCATTTTCCTTCCAGATCTGCCTCCTGTCTTTCTAAATACAATGTACTTATGTTATGTACATGTTGTGTCTTAGATATACATGGAAGTTCCCTAATTTGTGAGTTCTTCTTATGCCTGGGATAAAAAATAATATAAATTTGTAAGGTAATACTGCTTGACACAGGCTATGTAGTATATCATATCTTTATGCTTAAATAATAATAAATATTTAAATTTTATACATATACTATAGACATATTTATTAATTTCCTAATTAATGCTATTCAAATATGCTTGCCTGATATTTATTATAACTAATGATTTAAACCATATTTTACAAGTTGATATAAATTACAAAAATTAATACCTAACTGAAAAGCTGTTTCTTTTTATCTTAAATAGTAACTCTACACATCCCTCCACTCAATTAGATTTCTTATAGCATATGTCTGTTCAGTTTGCTTCAGAAGTTTCTAAACATTAGTTTCATCTCTACTTGATAATAAATCTTTGCTTTGTTTTTAGAAAACCAAATCTTTGAATTTCTTTGGCAATGTCTATTTTCTGAAACTGAACACTCTCCAAATTCACTATATTATTATAAAAATAAAATGGAAAACAAATGAATGTTACATTATAATAAAGATGCATTTGCATATTTTTATATGTCACAGTGCTACTCACTGTTTGTGATGTTGTGAAAGCTTATCTTGTCACTTTGCAGAAAAAATGATAGAAAACATTAGGTGAGATATAGCTCCAGAGATAAATCGTCTTTAGTCTCAAGCATCTGTAACTGTCAAATATCTTTTTGATCCCTTCATAACTCAGCTATGAGAGAGATCACAAAAAATTAATTGCTCAAAATGTGAATGATACTAATAGATGGGAGGAGAGGAAAGTGTGTTAAATCCATTGTTTCCAAAAACATCAGATGCTGCCAGGAAAAAAAATACTCTAGAGACTCAGTTTATAATGAGGTTCTTCTGAATCAATTTCCCAGTCTTCCTCTACACTGTAGAGCAATCACATATAAACAAGTGAGGTTGACACTCAGCAGAACAGTAACGATAATGTTGCATCTTTGCCATCTTAATTTGCTGATGCTAACAGAGCTGTTTCCTCTATTAGATGCCTCGCCCTGAGCAAAACTGAACACTGTAGATGTACCCAGTTGCTATGATTTCCACCACATCCTCTACCCTATTAACACCTTGAGTCTCTCATTATCTCATTTTTTCCACCTACTTGGAGAATTGAAAAGAGGAAGAAAGAAAGAATGAGTATGTAACATTAATCTGTAGTATATTTACAGTCAAAAGCTTAAATCTTTCTCTTGTTTAAGAGAAAGAATATAAGAGAAAAAATATGTGAGTTGGATGCCAACATAGTCACAATTCAACATGACAAATGTTATACTGAAGGGATTCAAGACATGTTACCCCAAAATGTAGCGTATTTGGATTTGAGAAAACAGCAAAAACACACTTTCTGCCATTCTCCACTCAACTAAGCAGCTAAATAAGTATCAGACCTTCTTCTAAAAAATACTGTAAAGCACTTCTCCAGAGAGGGGCTCCCTAAAACACAGGAAAGGTATGAAGACATGGTACTGCTCTGGCATAAAGGAGGATAATCTTGAGTTATTTGTAGGAAAATGGATCCACTGTAAGACCATAATATTAAGTGAAATAAATCAGACACAAAAGCTTGAATATCACATGGTTTCTCTTATATGTGGAAACCAAAATATAATTAAAGGGCAAAATATAAGATGGATAATAGGAAACAGGGAGAAAGATCTCTTGTAAATGGAAAGGGGACAAAATGATGAAGGGTGGGGAGTGGAATAGGAGGGGAAGGGGACCTGAAAATAATTGAAATGTGTTATGTACATGTACCAACTCCCTAGGATGAATATAGTCATTTTGTATTGTAAACAAGGACTAACAACAATAAAAGTTTAAGGAAATAAGATAAGTCAACACTATTTTCTGTCTTTCTTCAGCTCCATGGAGCTTGTAAAATTTGTAAAAACAGTAGAACTGGATTTAATAAAGAACAATTTTTTTTCCACCAGTACCAAAAAGAGGGAAAAGTTGCAATGGAGTTGAATATTTATGTGAAATACTGTAATAATCACTTATTTTGCAAAATAAGAAGGGAAGGGAAATCACAAGAAGTAAAGATCAAAATGGTAGCAAGAACAACAGCTGCTTGGATATGTAGTAGGGTCAAAAGGTATTGTATTTGGGAGTCAGACACTGTAAGCATTAAAACAAGAAGCCTTCAGTTAGTGGCATACCAGAAAGTGAGATTTTGTTGGGTAGAATATAATTACTTGATGAATTCTACTAGAAAAGGAGATAGGGCCATTAACAGAGAGTGGCCTAGGACATTAGTGGGTTTTAACTACCTTCTCTGTTTATTAGAACCCTATTTGCCTTTTACAAGAAAACATGCTTACTGCATCATTAGGCATGAGGATTGGGTAGGGCTGATTTCTTGCACACAAGCGGAGATGGTTCCAGACAACAATCCTCCTTCTTATAGAATTTGTTTCTCTTTCCATTCATGAGAAAGACAATAAAACTAAACCTTTACTGAGTTTTTGTGAAAATGAGAAAATTCATTTCTGTGCTATAATAAGTGTTAGAGGTACATTCCTTCCACATGAATGTTATCTGAAAGCCATGTATGCTTGAAGGAGGTGTGTGATGTTCAGCTGGAAGTAGTAGACCCAAGAGACAGAGAAAAGCTGTGTTCTCAATGGTATTATTTGTGGCCTTGGATACCGCCTGGACTGAAGAACTATCTCTGAGCATTTTGCTCATATATTGCATATATATCCTTTCTATTGAGCCAATTTGTTATATGTGATGATAAGAATATTTAATAGCTTGTACAATTTTTATTCTGTGGAGTCTAAGTGTTGCACAATCTTCTGGTGTACCCACTGTTGGCTTCAGTTCAACACTGAAGATGGTACCAGAGACAAATTTAAAGGATAAACTACAATGTGTTATTTGCAAACAAGTTGAATGTATCACTAGGCATATCAGGAGACAAACCTTTAGAATCAGGCTACATAAATAATAATAAAGAAAAAAACAGTCATTGGCACATTGAGCAAATTAATATTTTCTTCCCATTTTTCCAACCAGTCATTCGGAATTTCAGCGAGCAAAATTTACTAATAAAACTATTGCCTTAAAAGCCAGGGGTGATGGTGCATGCCTATAATTGCAGCATTTGAGAGTCTGAGAGAGGAGCATTGCTGCAAGTTCAAGGCCAACCTGGGCTACATAGTGCGTTCAAGGACACCCTAAACTACATAGCAAGACCCTGTCTCAAAAAATAAAAGCTATCTGCTTATGAATGGGTGTTTTTTCTTTTTTTTAGAAATAATATGGCCTGTATTGTGATATGAAATGTAGAAATTAGTACAAGATAAATTGTGAATGGAGAGATTCATATTTAAACATGGTGAATTAACCTACAAATAGTTATGCTGACAAATCTATCAGTGAAAATGTTACAAAGTGACCTTAACTGTAATTCACAATCTTGTGGGTACCTCTACAATTATTTCCACATACTGTACAATTTTCTTTGTTACAAAGTATTCTTTTAAAACTTTCCTATTTAAACCATTTCTTATTTGTTGTTACTTTTACTGCCTGCAATTAATGGTGTGCTTTGTTCAATGTATGTGGTCAATAAGATGATCCATTCTCTATTTCATGGTAAACAATTGATAAGTTCTTAAAAACTATTAGGAAATGATTTTGTACTAATATGACAAAAATAATTTTCTTACCAACATGATAAAAAGTAAGTTTAAATTTGAATCCAACAAGTGTCAAAAATATTAAGCGTTGTGTTGTATAGATTATTTTGTACTTTTAGAATTTAAAATATTTTCATGTCCACAGATTATACTAACATAACACACAATAATTAGGAACTGGTTACAGTGAAAATGAAAAGATGGCATTAAACTCATTTAAATGATAAAGTTAGAAGTGTCTTAACTACAAAATATATATTTATTTAGGTAATATTTTAATATCAGCTGTGGGGTTTTTGTTTTGGTTTATAAAAATTAATCAATGCCTTTCACTCATAATGTCTATCAGAGATTTACAAATCTTGTATTTTTATAAATTATATTTGACAGTATAAGTTTCATTATCTTTTACTAGATAGCTCGATGGTCATAACCACGTCCTAGGGAGAATGTTTCCTATAGCTGCACTTCAGTGCCTCCTGTGCTCATCAACACTCATACTAGGGACAAAACTAGAGGCTGAGGTCCCATCACTCTGCTGAGGCTGCTCTGCATCCTACCGTCAGCCCAAAAGGCTAAGTGGTTTGTTGTTAAAGAGAAAGAACTACTAGGAGAATTTATGTGATGGAAAACAATTCCTTGCCCACATGGGAGCTTATGAAGTTGTGGAATAATGGAACGAATATCATACAGAAATGCATAATTTGAAAAAAGTTCCTCTAGACAACCAGAAGTTCTCAAATCATTTCCCTGTCTCTTCTGTCCACAGCAACTACTAGATTGATGGTGCAATAATATCTGCTTCAATATATGCTACTCTTTCCAGCTAACATATCTTTCCGATATGCCCTTCAGGTACTGATGTGTATAGTTCTCACACTTAATGTTTATACTTTATTCCCACTGCCCACTTTCTAAAAACAATTTTTCTGTGTTATAAAATAAAATGAATCTGGGCAAAGGAAAGGAGAGAAATTTTATACACAAAAATTTGCTTCAGTAAGGAGGGCAGAAATGCTATAAAAGGGGAATGAGGATTATTGAGGGAGTATCTCTTGCAGAAGATCTGCAAGCATCTCAGAAATTAGGCAGAGAAGAATCACTTACAAGGAGGGGTAAACAGGACTCATAATAGCTACATATGGGGTGTGAGATGATGAGCAAGAGGCTTGATAAAAAATATGCAGTTTTACCCAGAGGTCACCTAATATTCCAGAGGAGCCACTAAAAAGAAGTTGCTCTGTTCTGCAGTGCCCAAGAGTAGCTCAGGGCCAAGAGGAAATCTAGGTTTTCTCAGTCTGGTCAAGTTGAATTCGCAGATGAGATGCTTATTTTGGTCAGTAGGTCTGAGCCCAGCTAACCATTCATGAGGCTAAGAATGAATTTGAAGGATTGCTTTGACCCTGTCCTAGGTGCAAGGAGAGCTGACTTCTCGACTTACATGGCTCATAGAGCTAGAGTAATTTTTGCAATTAAGTTGTTTCCCAGAACATAAAATAGTTAGGGATGCAGGAATAGGGGCCCTGTAACTGGTCAGTGATTGCCAGGAACACAGGCCTCAGACAAAATTCAACACTGTCAGGGTGGCCATCCCTTTCCCCTGCAAAGCAAGACCCATCCCAATGAACTGCTTTGAAAAGGAAGGAAAATTGTATCTGAAGGGAAGAGTTGTTGACAAAAATGTCTTAGTGCAGGGGATGATGTAGAGGGAGAAAGATGGGATTTAAAGCTCTCTCTGTCCCTGTGGTTTGGCACTGTATAATTGACTTTGGAATTGCACCAACTCCAAAGAATGACTTTCACTATGGATCTGGTAAGAATTCTGTTGGCAACATATTCACAAACTTCCAGGAAAATTCACATCATTTTTCCTAAGAAGGTGAAATACTTTCCCTGTGAAGAATTCTCAGTAGTTGCATTCATTGAACTTTTGGAGATAATTTAAATCTGAACAAACCCTGATAAAATTATTTGCAGTAAGTTATACTACTATAAATTTATACTATAGCTATGCTACAAGTCTAAAAATTTAAATCCCTATATTACTCTCCTCCAAATCTTCAGAAATATTTTCTAGATCGTAAAACATTGAAAATTAAAGAAATCTCCCCATCCATGTTTCTGTCAGATTACATCCACAATGTCAGCTGACTCATTGTCAACCTTCCTCAGTTCAGCCAGGATGAAACTGCAATCCCAGCAGTTATGGCTTGGCAAGCATGTTGAAAACAGGTGTATGTCCTCAGATATTAAATTTGAGACCACACTGAATTTTTAAATACTCCTTACCAAGAGCATAGCTACAGGATCCTCTACACATACCAGGAAATTCCAGAAAATATATTGGTTTCTATCATTAACATTGTCCACTTGTCCAGCCATCCTTTGTACTCATTTATCAAGCACTGTTCTTATTATATGCTATTAGATGCTAAATCACAGGAATGGCTCTTCTGCTCTCAAGAGTGGAAACTTTAGTAGATACAGAGAAACACAAAAGAATATACTACCATGTGATAAGATCTTAATGCTGGTAAACTTAAAGTATGTGGACAAATTATGCTTCCTTCAAAAGTTTTACATTTTACCACACTTTAAAATCCATGATGAGGTACAAATTAATCATTTTTATTTCTTTATAAGGTTGTTAAAATGATTTATTCCTAAGAGAAACCAGGGATCAAAAATAAAAGGAGTTTGGTGCAACGTGACCGCTGTGATGATTAGTTCAGGTAGAGTAAGTGCCACTCAGAATTTAGTGACTCAGAGCCTGGGGAGGTGGGCACCACCTGTCACTCCCTCTTAACAGTGCTGATCGTGGTCAACTACGTAGAATGTTATTGCACCATTTTTCAATCTCTGCCTATGGTAGCTTAACACAGTCTCTGATTCTTTTTTTCTTTCTTTCTTATTCCTTTTTTGCAGTCTAAAATAATATAGACAAGCATTTTTGAAAGCAACCCTAAGGCCAAGGAGAGTATTTATATCTGCTGCTATTCAGAGAATAACTGAGCCAATAAAGCACTCGATAGATTTTGCACTTTTCCCATTATGTTACTCAGCTTCCTGTAGGTATTCTATGAAAGACTGTGGGTGTTCTTAATCAAGAAAAACAACATATTTCTTCTATCATTCTGCACTTGCAATATTTTCATTTAAATATATTTGTCAAGTGATATTGAAGTTTCAAATATATTTTCTTTATCCACTTGTACTTGTACTCTAATGTATTGATATTCTTTGACCATATTCAATTAATTTTGATAGAATGGAAAATGTATTGAGGTTTTTCACATCAAAATTTTTCTCTTTAATATAAGACTACATGAAACTCAGGGGTGGCCAATATGGCTAAAAGGAAAGTGCCTAGTAAAGCTCCTATTGAGCATAATAAAGAAAGTTTCCTTAAGGTCAAAAACTGGGTGGATGCTTGAATTCTAAGCTGTTCTGCTACTCGTTGTTAACTGAATTTCTTATACCTCAGTGTGGAGAACACTTTTCTTCTCAGACTCTTTATTTCAAATTAATTTCATTGGTGCATTTCAGGTATACACTATAATGACGTTCATTATTGGAAATTTGCTCCTTTACATAATCCACCTTGGCTCTTATTTTCTCCCCATTCCTCTCACCCCCTCCACCCATCCTCATCTACAAAGACTTTGTTTCCATTTTTTCATTGTCTCATATTAATTCCCTTCTTTCCTTTCCCCTACCCTTCCCACTTCCCCTTCCCCTTTGCCCCTCTTCTTCCTATTTCACATTATCTTTTATACCTTTGAGTCCTTATTTACACTTTCAGTTTCTCACTTATTTCACTTAAAACTTCTCAGAATTCTTTCCTTCTGATATTCTTGGAGTCTCTAACCCTTAGCACTTCCAAAATCAAGAAAGATAGCTAGCTAGCTAGATAGACAATAGATAGAATAAAGAGACATTAGATGTGAATATGTCAATATCTATGCAAAACAAACTACTGATAAAACTTATTTGAATTGAACAAAATATTTTTAATTAAAGAATTATGTAAGGAATTTGACCTCCTCATCCAAATCAGTACAGATAATGGAAAAGAATACAGGACTGCTGTAAAAGGGATAATAAATACAGACTGGCTCACTAATGGGGTAATGAAGAAGTGTGTCATAAAGAATTCAGATGCAGAAACTAACAATTCAGAAAATGGTTACGATATATCTAGTATCAGTGCAGTGTTTTATGTAATTCTAATTTCTTCCACTATTTTTCATCTCATTTTGATGTGAAGATTTCAAAACAGATTTCTATGACTGTTAATTTGAATCAGTATTTCATTTCTGATTTCCAGATGCCAACTTTTCCTTTTAGTGTGTTCAGATGAACAAGAATCTCTGGTATTTTATCTCACTTGATCTTTATATGCAAATCAAAGGGACAACAGAGACCCTGCTTATTTCAATAAGGTTATAGGAGTGGGTAGTATAAGAAAATTCCTTCCTAAATATTACAAACTTCAATTTTATGTGGATTAAATAGGTTATTATGTTAACTTTCTAATACAGTATCCTCTTCCTCTGTGACTTTTAGCAAGCACAGCTTAAACATCCAAGCTCACAGGAGCCACATGCCTTCAATTAGAAGTCATTGCAGCTGTGATAAACCCTTCATACAGGAATTACTTCAGTGATACTCTTCATAGGGAGTTGCCAGGAAGATAAGAAAAGCGATATTAACAACATTTTCTATATTGGTTTTAGGAAACTGATAAAAAAACAACATAAATATGACAAGAGAGCCCAACAATCAAATTTATCACACTGTGGAAAATTGAAACTACTTTTCAAAAGTTAACCTGGAAAATCCTTTTGAGTTTACTAAATTTGAATATTCTTTTTATCTCAGACTTGTAAAAAAATAAAGTCACACATCATATGTGAATCTAGAAAATATTATTTGTAGCTTAATTTATTACCACTCTTTCAGTCTAAGATATAAAGTTAATTATTGTGAAGAACTAAGTACCTATCTTTCGGATTATTTACAACAAAACAATGCAAGACATACCATTACAGTGGCTTTCTTATATGAAGAAAAGCATGCACGTTTGGCAGAAAAAGTAAACAGTTTTTTGTTGCAGCATTATTTATTATACTTAAAATTTTGATTCATTAGACCTGGTAAATTTTAGTGGTTCAAAATTCAAGGGCATGGCTTGTATACCTAGTGGGGATGCATTTATATTCCATGAATTGCTTTCATTGTGAAATTTTGATCAAGAATTACAAAAGTCCTGCATTCAATGATTTAAAGTCAATATGAAAATTTTGAATTAAGAGTATAAGTATTCAAAAAGAATATCTGAAAATATAAATAATGATAAAAATGAAGTTGGGATGATTTAGCCTGAAGAAGAGCAGTCCAAATTTATGTACTAAACTTAGTCAAACTCTGTGAGTCCAGTATCACCATCTTAGGAGTCAAGATGTGGAGAGAAAACTGCATCATCCTATAGGATCATTTGTTAATTCATCTATAAATCTTTAAAGAAGGCAGCTATATGCACAAATCAAAGCTCTTTAGAAGCATCAGTGATTCTGAAGGCCATCGTCCTATCCTAAGAATGGAACCTGCTTACTCTTTTCTACCTTTCTTGATTTTTTTTCCTTCTTGCTTCTCAGACTTTCAATATCTGTCAAATCTTTCATCTCTGGTTGGTTGTTTTTTTTTTTTTTTTTGGTTTTCTGTGTTTTGAACAGTGATTTCAAGAAATGGTAATTAACACTCACCACACATTCTGGTCAATAACAATTCTATACAGAAACAGAAAAATTCCCTGCAGACATGGAGCTGCCATTCATGTGGCAGTGATTTAAAAATATATGCAGTGAATAAAATAGTATAATGTTAGGTACTGAGAAGTGATGTGGAAAAATTGAGGTGTAGTGGGTTATAGAAACCAAGTGGTGAGGGCACCCAGGCACTAGTTTTAAACCAGGCTTATATGAGCAGCAAAGGCACCTGTTCAGCAGCTAGCTGGAGGAAGAGCATTCTGAGCTGGCTCATCAATAAACACTGAAGACCAGAGGAAGGAATAAGGTTGTGTGGCCAGAGCAGAAGACAGACAGAGCACTGGGGGTAGGATGATGACCTTATGTGCATTTATTCACATGTTGTTAGAACAAGTTACCAAATCAACAGCAGAGTCCTTATAATGGCCTTCAAATACAGAAAGAGACTTGTCCTTTTTTCTCTAAAAACATAAGAGAAAGTTCCTCCAGGCTTAAATCTAAATTCAAGCATACTGTGAAAACATTTTAGTAACAAGCACTGTTAATCCAAGAATGTATTACTGAGGATCAATGTATAATACATTTCAGGGATCATACTTGAAGATAATACAGAGTCATTGATCAGTCCTCTGTAATATGAAAACAGCAACATCGGGACTGGAAAAATGGTAACAGAGATATGGGTCCTGATTTTAAATGGGCTCTGGGAATAGGAACTGTATTTTCTGGAAGGAAAATGTTGTCCGTTTTCTTTTGAATTGTTGTGTCTTGCCTCAGGAATGAAAAAATAAATAAACTGAAGCTAAAATACCTACCAATGGAGATGTATTAACAAGGCAGTGGGACAGACCAGGCACAGGAAGGTGGTGCAGGCCAAGCCTTGTTTGGAACATTTCCAGATGCTGGTGACTAAGCTGGAACCTGGGGCACCTAGAAGGAAGAGAAAGCATTTCTGACAGAGGAAAGAGTCTGAGTGATAGGTAGGCTGCATGATGGGCTACTCCAGAGCTTTAATTCACTCTCTCTTCTTGGAGCAAAGTGTAGCTATGAGAAAGGGGTTTGTGATGTCATGCTTGTCATGTGAAGGAGTTTGTATGTCATGCTGACTGCACTCAGGAGTGGCTGAAGGACTAGGAATCTTACACTGACTTTTTAGCAAGATCAATCTATTGGGAATACAGAGATGCTTGGAAGGAGCAAGACAAAGGGCATAAAAACAAAGAAATGCAAATTAAAATATCATTGAGATTTCATTTTACTCCAGAAAGAATGGCTATCATCAAGAAATCAAATAATAATAAAAACTGATGAGGTTGCAGGGGAAAAGGAACTCTTCTACATTGTTGATGAGAATGTAAACTAGGACAACTACTATGGAAAAGAACATACAGATTGCTTGAAATACCAAAACTAGAAATTCCATTTCTCCCACCCATTTTCCTTTTAAATATCTTCCCCAAACAGTTAAAAATATCATATTAGGCTGATATATACACACACCCCATGTATACAGCAGAACAATTCATAAAAGCTAAATCTTGAAAGCAACCTGTATATCCATCAACAGATGAACTGATAAAGAAAATGTGATATTTATACACAATAGAGTACAACTGTGCCACAAAGAAGAATAAATATGAACTATTTGTAGGAAAGTGGATTCACCTTGAGATCACAATGTTACGTGAAATAAGTCAGGCACACAATGTTAACTATCACCTATCTTCTCTTATATGAGAAACCCAAACTACAAATAATTTAAAAAATGAAAGAGACAATAGGACACAGGGAGATAGACCTTTTGTGCATGGTTAAGGGATCTAGAGATGCAAAGAGCGGGTGAGAGAGGAAGGGGAATAAAATAATTAAGACATGTTAAGTACATGTACCTACTGCCTAAGATGAAAATAAACATTATAATCTAAAAATATGCAATAACGAAAAACATGTTAAATACAGTAAGTAATGGGATGAGCCAGAATGAAGACTAAAGGATATACATTAAGGTATAGTGACGTCTAAGGGGAAGGTAGGCTAGGGCAGTTCACATTAATTTGCTTTGGAATAGCTCCTAGGTGTTCAGGATACAGGAAGACAAAAGGCAAACATTTCTTTCTTCGTGCATAAATACAGTTTTACAAATTTCAATATCTATATTCAAGCCCTAGTTATTCATGAACAAATCCCTTAGCTTCATTTGTTTTCATATGTATTCAGAGAATTGGTAAGACAGATCAAGAATGATCAAAGAGAAAGCATGGTAAATGTTACAAAACTTAGTGTTATTATCTTTTTTTAATTAAAGTTTATTGGTACATTTTAGATACACATGATTACATTCATAATAGGGAATTTATATCTGTACATGATATATCTCAATTCTTTTTTCCCATTTCCTTCCCCTCTCTTCAACCCTTCTCCCCTCTTGATTTATAAAAGCTTAGTTTCCATTTTTTTCCTTCTTTTCTCATTTTTTCTTTTCTTTTCCTTTGCTTCTACTTCCTGTTTCCCTAGTTCTCCTTCCCATTTGAAAATTTTCTTCTTATTTTACAATACCTATTATACATTTTGGTCATTATTTACACTAGTTTCTCACAACAGAGAAAGATGATATTTACACATGTGTTTTATTTATTTCACTTAGGAATATGGTGTCAAAGTGCATCCATTTACCTAGAAATGTCTCAAGCTTATCCTTCTTTATGACTGAGTAGTACTCCATTGTAATGAAAAAGGTACATCTTTATCCATTCATCTGTTGATGGGCATTTGGGCTTTTCCAGTGTTGGTGGGAGTGTAAGCTGGTGCAACCACTGTGGAAATCTGTGTGGAGATTCCTCAAAAAACTAAAACTAAAGTTTGCATTTGTCTCAGCTATTCCCCTTCTTGGTATCTTCCCAAATGAATTAAAAGCATCCTACCATAGAGATACATGCACACCCATGTTTATAGCAGCACAGCTTGTAATAGCTAATTCTTGGAAATCGCATGTGTCTTTTTAAATTATTTTTTTCTCCACTTCTTTTACTTTTCATTCCATCTAATTTATTTGGTTTTTCCTTAAGCTCTTCCCCAATTCATCTTCTGCTGGCATTGGCTTTATTTTTCATCTTTCTGTCCTCTCTCTCTCTCTCTCTCTCATGCTATACTGAAAAGTTGCTCCTCCCTACCAGTAGATGATCTCAATATGGGAGAAATTTCAACAACATATGTATTGGAAAGTTCTATGCATTTTCTTTTTGGGGGGGTCCTTGCGCTTGTGCAGCAGGCAGTGAAACCACTGAGCTAAATCCCTGGCCCGCTATGCACTTTCATTTGAGAATAGAACATATAAGTATTTTAATACTCATATTGTTAACAGGTCACAAGTTTTGTTCTTAATATTAGCCATGATGATAACAATAATAATAAGATGACAGTTTCAAAATGTTAACAATTTGAAGGCATTTTACCTCGCCTCATTTAAATCCTATTGTGACCTTGTGGTGAGTAATATGGTCCCGATTTCACTAAGACACCAAGTCCTAAAGAAGTATAGGTACACAGTTAGTATAAGGAAATGGAGATGAAATTCATGCACCTATGTCTCTAGAGACTTACTCTTAGCATTTTCTCATCCACAGAAATATATCTACTAACTCAAATGGAAAGTTTTCTTAGTTTACTACCTTCCTGCTCCTGTTTCTTCATTTTACAATATAACACTTGTTATAGTACTGTGCAAGATGTGAGAAGAAATCTATACCAATACAAAGATAATATGAGGAAGGAAAAAAATGTATGAAAATAAATTATTTGTAAATAAATATAAAATGCTCTCCAAGAGATTGTATTCAAGTTAGAGTAAGTTTCTGGAAAAAAGGCTTAATAGCATACAATTACAGAGTATGTTCCAGGACATTAAGGAAATGGTATTCTCCCTGGGGAATGCACACCCCTGAAGATGTCCTCAGGATAACAGGGTCAGGAGGTTTTAAGCCATGGTCCTCTTACTTTACTGTGCATTAGAACCACCAGCGTGGAGGAGGGGAAGCTTCGCGACACACAGATGAGTGGGCCCTATGCTGAGAGTTTCCCGCCCAGTTCTGGGTTATGACCTGAGAAGTTTCATTTCTAGGATGTTCCTAAGTGACCCTGCTTCATCACTGATGACCATCATTGTTTCAAAACACCAGTTTCTAGATTCTTACCTTTCATATACATTTTTAAAAATAAATTTGCATAAGAAATCCCATGATAGAGATGTTGAACAAATTTTCTTTTCCTATTTCCTTTTTCATAATTGCCTTTATTTCATTCATAGATATGGGAAAAAATTTGGAATATTCCTGTGATTAGCTGTCAAAGGTTGTAATATCTGTGGTCCTAAACAAGAGGACAATTTAACATACTGATATCAAGAAAGTAAATTACTCTAATTTATCCATAACTAACTTTTACAAGTAAGGTAGTTTCCACTCTTTGCTCTCAACTAAATGAAATGGATCCAATGAAAGTTCACATGAAAACCTTTCAAAGTTAATTTTGGAGTAGAGAGATCTCTGAGTTCAGAAATAAGAGTTCAAACTGGTTTAGAGACAGTGACAAAAAAATTTCCATTTTTCATCATGAAAATTTGTCAGTCTTTATCATCATAGAAAGAAAAATAAGAATAGAATTGGTGCTGAATCTTGTATCATCTCTGCAAAAAATAATATACACAAGGAAATGCAACAATAAGAGAGGAAAACTTGCCATCAGTTTTACTGTCACATGTATTTGAAATAAATTTTAACTTTATCTATACAACAGAAATATTAAAGTGTGCTTAAGTTACTTTAAACACATTTTATTGCTAATAATTGGGGTGCAATATTAAATGAAAAGAAATTTTTGTTAACAGATTCATATGGTGACAGGAAATAAAAGCAAATCTATTATATAATCATTTATATATTAAAATTATTATAGATTTGGCCATGAAGCATAAAATAATCAAATTAAGTTTGAACTTTGTGGACTGAGAAGATTATAAGTTCAGGAAGAAACAGAAGTTATGTGCCAAAAAATTCTGAAACGGAAAAAATTAATAGGTGTTTCCAATAGAAAATCATGTGTCGTATAGAGTGTATCCTTCCAATCTTTCTTTGTCTAAGTTATTTTACAACTCCATAAGTTGTGCATAATAATTGTTGTCTACGTGATTCAATTAAACCCTGGCCATTGGATATATTGAACTGACTTCCATTTCCTGCAGCTGTAGAAAAACCTATTGTTGATCATTTTTGCAAGGCATTTTCATATTTTATATAAATTTATTATTTTATTTCTTATTTGAACTTGTTGATAGCTTTCTGGACCCATGCTTAATAATTAATTAAATACAATATTTAGCATGTTTCATTTTATGTTTTCATAAAAGTTGCGTTTTTATTTTTTGAAAAAAATTATCTTCTAATAGATACAAAATGTAATGATTTAGTTTGTATATTCTCAAAATGGGTGATAGTGTCCAAGTGCTATAGCATTTAAATTGGACAGTTTTAGACTATGATTTAACAATTTGATTTTAACATGCTGCTATTTGAAATGTATAGCAAACTATATTGTTTGCACTGTAATTCATTACACTAATGATAAAAAAACCCTTAACAAATGACTCAAAATTTTCAAGAAATACTACTGTTATACACAATTCTTTGGAATATTCTAAAAATAACTGATATGCTGTCATAATATATGGGAAAAGGTGTAACATACATTGTAAAATGTAGAAAGAACACTTGGTACAAAACATCAAAGAACTTCAAATGCCTTCTTAAAACTTAGATGTATTTCTGCAAACTGACTTTTAAATTAGGAAATGGAACAATTTCAGCTGAGTCAGGAGAAGATAACTTTGGTTGAAAAATATGATAAATAGGATAATAACTGAGAAACCAGAGAAAGGGGAGGATTTATGTGGTCAGTGTGATAATTATTTGTAGTAGATAGTCACAGCTAAATATAATGACAGTTCCCAAGCAAAATAGTGAGAGCAAGTATAAAAAAGCTGGGAGCAGATCAGGAAAAATTATATCAATAATATGGCCACAAAATGGAGAGTGGATATATGAAATGAAGAAAGTAGAGACAGGAGTAACTCGAGTAGCAATAATTGAAACTGTCTATCTATCTATCTACCTATCTACCTATCTATCATCCAACATCTATATGTCTCCACACTCTGGACCTCTATTTAAAATTTTGTCCACACGTCTAATTCATGTCACAAGTAGAACTAATAATTTTCCCATTATGATACTAGTAATTTGCTCTCCTTATTCTCATGTATTCTTGGCAAGAAAACGCAATCTTCAGTTGGGTAGAGTGTTCTCAAATTGCCAGTTAAATTCCATTGATTGATGTTGTTCAGTTTTCTTAACACAGGTTGTTCTGTGGTTTAGTGGTTCCATAAATTAGTAAGAAAGGGTGTTGAAGTCACCCACTGCAACTACAGATTTCTATGTTTCCTTTCACCTTTGCTTCATATACTTTGAAGTCTTATTGTTCGCCATATACAAATTTATATATAACATCTTTTTGGTGACTTGACCCCTTTAATCAACATGTAGTGCCCCATCTTGTCACTGGAAATTTTCTTTGCACTGAAGTCTACTTTGTTTGATTTGATGTTAATGTCTCTATTCCAGCTTTATTTTAATTAGCATTAACATAGCCCAGAGTTTGGTACACATTACTTGTAACTTATCTATCATTTTATTTGTAGTGTATTTAAGATGGACTGCATATGATTGGGTTATAATTTTTATCTTGCCTCCAAATTTCTGTATTTTATTTAATGTTTGCATCATTCATATTTAATCCAATTATTGATATATGATTTCCTATCCCACTTTACTTTTTATTGTTGTTGATTCCCTGTGTTTTTCAATCTTCTATTTCTCCTCTGTTGTATATTTTTGGGAGGTCAAATTTTGAGAGTTTAATGCCATTACATTATTTCTTATCTTTTCTTTTTGCCATGTTCTCCTCTTCTTTGTGACACTGATAAAAAGAATGCCAGATTACCTCCTCCCTTCCACAGGTGCTTGAAATCTCTTCATGAGTTTAAGGCAACCTCATTTCTGTCCTTAGCACAGAAACATTTCTGCTGCTCTGTCTTAGGTTACCTATTCTGTTCTCTGTGAGCTTCATTCTAATAAACTCATTTCATAAGCTTTTTATTGCAGGTATTGTTTGAGGGAATTTTAAAATTTATACTTGCTTATTTCTTATTTTGTTTGTTTCTCTGCTTGAAAATTGTGTTATTCCATTTGTTTTAAGAGGGTTCGTTATTCTTTATTAATGCTGTTCATATTAATTATTTTAGAACATGTATGAGATAATTCCAACATTGTGATTTATTCTGCTTTGAAGTTGTTTTAGAACTTTATTTTTTCATTAAAATGAAGATTTTCTTGGTTCCTATTAGAATGAGTAATTTTCAATTATATCCTGGACATTATGAGCTTTATATTATGAAGTTATGGTTCCTATTTAAATCTTCTATTTTATCAACAGTTAACCTATTTAGGCCAAAATGCATAATCTGATTTATTTTTGTATATTATGGATTGAAGGTCAATTTAGCTTTCAAAATCTTTATATGTAAGTCCAGTCAGCTCCCTTTTCATGCTGCCCAGTGGTCAATCTGAAAGTGTGGTGTTATTTCATAAAGTGGTCTGTTTTGCAAAGTTGCTGTACTATGTCTGGCTGGTTTCACACAGGCCATGCGGAAATATTACCAGAATATCACACCTATGCTTGAAGCTAGGTTTTATAGTTCTCTAGGATTTGTATTTTCTTCTCCAATGCCACTGAGCTAGTGCAAACACTAATCGTTTTTCAGTATTTCTTGAAGTGATTACTGCAGATTCTTCATGGATGTGCTCTTTGCTTCTAATTTTTTTTTGCTTCCATCCACTCTTTATTCTCAAATTAGAGAAATTATTGAAAACTATAAATCTAGCCATAATACTTCTTTACTTAAACCCCATCTATATTAGAAAGACTTCCATAACTCTTCACAAGGTCATTTACCATCTGGATCTTTTTGCTTCTTCAAACTCATGCTTGCTCTACACATTGTGACCAAACTACAAAGGAGCTACTTTTACTTCCTAACTCACCAAGATTTTACTTCTCCTTGACATTACCACACCACATTCACTGAGGTAGATACCACTCATTCTCATATAGTAACATAGATTACCCCAACTATGGAAAACTATTCCTAAGTGTCCCTGAAGAACTTATAAAGCAGCATTTGTCACTCACTATTGATTAAATTTCCCCTCTAATTAATTTTGCTTTATCCAAAAGCTTCAAAGAGAAAGTAGCCATTACAATTTGTTCATCAGTCTACCACCAAAAACTGGCATAGCATAACTCTTGAAACAATCTTTGAGTCTGGGTAATGACAAATGCCTGTAATCCCAGCACTCTGTAAGGCTGAGACAGGAGGATTGCAAGTTTGAGGCCATCCTGGGTAACTCAATGACTCAGTGAAACCTTGTCTCAAAATATGAGATAGAAAGTGGTCTGGCAATGAAGATTCTGGGTCCATGCAAAGACCCCCAATTAAATCCTTCTCTCTCTCTCTTGTCACAAATACACACACACACACACACACACACACACGCACGCACACAGACACACACACACATTGAATGAGGACTGAAACAATGAGTTTGGAAGTAGGTGAGAATACAAAAGTGTAATTATCTAAATTAGGGAGTCCAGTAAAAGATTCAGCTCTCTGGCCAACAAAGCATGCCCAAAGTCCCTTCTTCAGACTTGATTACTTTATACTGGCAAGAGCATTTCCATTTTCATACACACATATGTGAACAAGTGGGTGTGTGGGCATGTCTGGGTGGTACTTTCTCACATGAACAAATTGCAGATAGTGATGTGTGTAATTCAGCATAAGAGGAGAAAACTTGAAAATATTTTAAGTTTATGAATAAGAAACACTTGTAGTAAATGAAGTCTAGTCATGTTTAGTTGGAAACCAAACGCTGTCATGAGTCTTGAGTTTAGACTTGTAACTTTAAGTCCAACACAACACAGGGAGTTTACAGAGGTCACTAAACAAGAAAAAGTATAGCCTCCTTAAATGAGCTGGATTTCTGCATCAAAAGTATTGTTTGGACTTCAGTCTGAAGTTTCTAAAATTCAGCATTGCTTTGTAGTTATCCTTCCAAAGTCTAATGTTTACAAAATTTAATTTTATTAGTTGTTGAAATGTATATAACTAGGTGCTTGGGACAGAAGAAATCTGAGAAACGAGTCATGTTATTCGTAGGTAGATATTGATAGGTAGAAATATAGGTAGATATTGACATGTTGGTTTCAGTTTTACCCTCCTTATTGAAGATCATGGTATTAAGCAGTTTATGAAAAGAGTAATAATTTTTTGAAAGAAGAAAAAAACAAGTTTCTTATCAGGCATATAAAGAGCTTAGAAGTTGATTCTCCACCATGACAAGAAAATGTTGAACAAACTGAAATAATCAATAACTCTTCTTAGATATGTCTGAAAAGTAAGACCACAGGCCAAATCGGTGATGCTAAATTTGGAGAGACAAAAGAAAGTTACTGAAAATCAAAAATCCTAGACCAGAAACCTGCACTACAACCAGTGATAGGGTAGGGAAACCTGAACTGCAAATGATGAATTGCTAGAGGCTCAGAATGTACAAGCCTGAGGATTAAAAACTCCAGGAGAACCCAGTTATAGAGAAATTTCTACACTTCTATTAGTTTTACCTCAAGAGTGTGACCAGTTTTTCACAGTTAATGATGGAGGAAAGTCCCCTTGTAAGTATGCAGCTAGGGAAGAAAAGTAAACACTTGAAAATGTCAGCACATTGTGTTCCTAACAAAACCTGTACTTGAGAAACCATTTTGCCAGAGCCTGAACTGTTGGGGAGTTTTCAGAGCATAACCAACTTCAGCTAATAGAAATACCTAACTTCAGCTTGCTATAGGCACCTTATCCCACATGAGGTGGACCCTAACTCATGAAGTTCACAAACCCAGTGTTACTAAAAGAATAAAACTTAATCATAGAGTATAAAATGTACACCTCTCCTTTATACCTTACAAAAGCCTATTTACAGCAATTTTTTAAGTCAGTATTTTATGTCTCTCCATCAAAAAATGGATATTAAAAGGCAAAAAATAGTAGACGTATGAATACTAGCATATTAAAATACCAGGCTTATTAAAAGGCAGAAAATAACCAGTTTGAAGAGAAATAGCAAGTATCTAAAATAATACTTGGACAAGGTAGAGATTTTGGAATTATCAGACTAGAAAGTCTAAAAATTATGATTAATTTGCTATGAGATGTAATGGATAAAGTAGACAGCATACAAGAACAGATAACAACAGTAGAGATAGGGGAACTGTAAAAAGAACCAAAATAAAATGTTAGAGATTGGAAAATGTAACAAAAATAAAGAATGCCTTTGAGGAATTCATTAGACCAGACAGAACTGAGGTAGGAAAGATTTGTGGATTTTTTTTTGTATTAAATTCTTTTATTGGTACATCGTAGGTATACAACACAATTACATTTCTCATTGGGAATTGTACCTTTATATAATGCATCTTAGTTCTTACTTTTTCCCCATTCCTAGCCCCCCCCCTTTGCCCCCTTCACCCTTCCCTATTTACAAAGACTTTATTTCCATTTTTTCCATTTCTCATCATTTTTCCTTTCCCTTCTTTCCTTTCCCCTGCCCCTCCCACTACCCCTACCCCTTTGGACCTTTTCTTCCTATTTTACATTATCGATTATTCATTCTAATCATTGGTACATTTTAGGTATACAATATAATGACATTCATAATTGGAAATTTGCACCTTTCCATAGTCTCTCTTGGTTCTTATTTTTCACCCTTGCCCAGCCCTCCCTTCAACCCCTTCAGTCCTCCCTATTTAAAGGGAATGGGACTAATATGAGAAAATGAAAAAATAGGAACAAAATCTTTGTGGTTTAAAAAATGGAAAAATCCAAACTTGAGAATAAAGCGAAAATGGATAGGAAAGGAACACAAACCAAAAATCTCAAGAACAGAATATCCAAGAACTGTAGGATAATGGCAAAAGTGTAACATGAATCTAAGGGAATTCCAGGAGAACAAAGAAAGGAACATAAGAAATTTTTGAAACAATAATAACTGAGGTATTCTAGATACTAATTTCAGACACCAAACTACAGGTACAATATAGTCAGAAAATACCAAAAAGGGTAAGTCCCCCAAAATAATAAACTTGAGAATATTATTTTCAAAATTCAAAAATCAGTGATGAAAGAAAAACTTGAAATAAAGAGAGAAAGAAAAATACCTTTCCTATAAGCAAAGATAGAATTACATCCAAACTCTCCCCGTAAACCATGTAAGCAAGAAAGGAGTTGACTGAAATATTTAATGTTGAAAGAAAAGAAATCCATCTAGAATTTTGCACTCTGAAATTATTCTTCAAAAGAAAATGAGAGAAAAAAAAGATTTTCTCAGACAAAATTTGAGGGAATTTGCTGACAGTAGACTTACTTTGAAAGAAATGTTAAAAGTAGTTCTTTAGACAGGAGGAAAATAATACATGTCAGAAACTTTGATCTACATTTAGGTAGAAAACTAGAGAAGAAAGAAGGGAAAATAAAAATATTTTTCTTATTTTTAATTGATTTAATAGAAAAGTTTGCTCAAAATAATAGCAAGATCATATTTTATTATGTTTCTGTGCTTATGTATTATAAAAACTGAATTGTATTTATGATATAAGAAATAGAGGAAAAGAATTAGGACTATTTTGTAATTATATGAATAGAAATAGATAAAAAGAAATTTCTGTTCAAAAAGCAGTGTAGTGTAGATTAAAGGAATTGTAGTCAAGAAATATTAACAACCACTTAAACTTTCTGAGTCTTAGTTTTTCATACCAAAAAAGAAGATAGAAATACCTATCTCATATGAAAAAAATTAACATTAAACTTACAACATATATAAAATAATTACATATTTTGTGGTGGATAAGTGACATGGATATTGACACGGATAATTGTCAAGGCAAGAAAAAAACTTAAACTCATTTAACATACTATGACAGGAGACAAAATTTCTTTAATGAAATACATACAGGGAAGATACATTTTAAGCTATCTTAGTTCACTGAATATCAAGTCATTAGAAAGTATTTAATCCCACAATTGAATGGGCTAGGGATTTAGCCCAGTGGTTCCACCACCTGCTTCACAAGCGCAAGGACCAGAGTTCAATGCCCGGTACAGAAAAAAAAAAAAAAAAAAAAAATCACACAATTGAAATTTTCAGTGACTGACTATTCCTCCAAAATTTGTAAACATTCCACTCAATTTTCATTTCTTTTCATTTTTATTCTCTTCCTTTCATTTTCATCTTATTTCCCTTTTTTATTTTTATTTATAAGGAAATAATTTCCATCAACATGAAAATAAGCAAAATAATAACCGACACTGTATTATTTTTGTAAGTACAACTCACACTCAGCTATTTCTCTTAAGAGGCAAATTTGACTGATATTTCCAAATTCATAAAATTAGAAATTAACAAACTGAAAACTAACAAAATTAACAAACTGATAGGATGTAATGGTTAATGACCTATAGAAATAATAAACCCAATTTTATGGTCTTGTTGCTCTGTAAAATATGAATGTTTTAGCTAACTGGACATTCTTACTTTTGCATTTATCCATTGCTGAGTTCTTCAAAAATTTGTGCACATGAGCTATAGCTTTTCTGTTGGTATGGAAATTACAGAAGTCAAAATCTCGCCAGGAAACATGAATCACACAATTGAGGTTATCCAAGCATTTTATGCATAAAACAAACACATATACAGTAATGGTGTAAATAGGTTCAAGGGAAGCACAAGGAATATATAATAACCCTAATATAGTAATAGCAGCGAAACTGTCACTATTCCAAAGCCCAGAAGCAATCAAAGGAAGCAACTGGCACCAGAGCACAAGAAAGACTTAGCGAGAAGATTGCCTTAAGAGGAGCGGTAACGTTTTATCCAAAAACACTGTAAAATACTTCAGAGGAAAGAAGCTGGAGCAATCTCTCCCTAACCTCATATTTACCCTCCCTTCAATCTGGCTGTGGTATTCCATTGGGAATCGAAATGGAAGCCGGAGGGCAAAGAAACTAGGTCTTCAGATGTAAACCAGGTCAGCCTTTTAGTACAGAGGGCAGAGAGAAGATGGGTAGAAAGTGCATTGGGAAAGATGGAAACAGGAAATAGGGCCAGAATAATGGGTGACTGTTTTCAATAAGTGGGGCCTGCAATCAGTCATTAATAAAAATAGACCAATCAGTGACCCTCATTCAGACTACAGAAGGTGTGTGTATGTGAGTGTGTGTGTGTGTGTGTGCGCATAAGAGCAAGAAAAGAGAGAAATGGCTGAGGCATACATTCAATAGTCTATGCTAATGTCTACATACATTCTTGCACATGCATACATGCAGGAGGTAAAAAGGAAACACTGTTAATGGAATTTAACTATTTTTCCTGAAACATACAAATTCCTAACATGATCTGATTCAAGTTCTCTATTTACTTTAGAAGTTTATTGAATATATTCAGCAAACAACAAAGATTTCAACTCCACATCCATCTTCTTGCCAAATCATTGTAAATTATTTAATGGAGAAAATTTTCAATTGCAGCTATAACCAAATTCAGGAAGGATAATAAGTTTTGTGGAAAACCCTCTGCCCCAAATTGCTTATGTAAATTATAGCAAACACACATCATATCAGTCATCTGTAAAATAAGTCCTTTAGTTCTTATGTTTGCTCTGTAAAAAATTTATTCAAAAATTAGATTAAAGTCTTTTCTAGGGAACATGAATTCCACCTAATTATTCTTCTTTTTAGCCATGACATCCCAAGTTGTCCCTAAGTATGAGCCAAGAAAATGTGTGAATAAATTTGAAATGGACAGGACATATTTTTTATAGCTACCTTCTAGCTACATTTCCCAGCCATTTTCACTAGATATTTTTTATTCTATTAAGTTGTAAAAACCTGATAATATTGCAAGCCATTTTGTCCGTGGATATGCAAATAAACTCTGGAGGAAAGCAATTGATTATCCCCTGTGGATATTGACCAGTTTTGCATTAACAGTTCATGTAAATTCAGATGAGGATTCCTAACTTCTAATACATGTGTAGCTCTATAAATTCTCAGGACCAATTGTGATGTCTGTTTTCCTCATTTTGATAGGTTAAACAAAATCTTAAACACATGTTTTATAAATATCGTGACTTCAGCATTTAAAAAAATCTTTACTTAGAGCTTGGCTAAAGCCAAGGGTCATGATTTAAACTGCAGAAGGCATATTAGTTTCTCAAGAAGCTTTAAAAGATGTTGCCAATTCCCTAGAGGGTGAAAGAAGGATTGCTCAGCAGCAGTTCAAGTAAACATCAATTTAAGCACCATAGGCTTTTATATGTCAAGTTGATACAGGAAACAAGTTAAAAAGACAAACACAAACAATGCCCCTTACCTTGATCTTGGTTTTTATGATCAACTATGGTACTTAAAAAGCCTGCCATGTAGTACTTCAGAAATACCTCAGAGAGTGACAGGGTATGATTTCCGTTCTATTTTATGGCACACAAAAAAGTAATTTTATTGTTGTTTGAATATTTTTACACATATCCTTCACACTTGGGTTCCCTTCTTATGAAAATTGTGGGTTTCCTACTGTTCTGTAGTGTTATCAGTTTAAGGAGAAAAGGTTTACAGCTCATGCAAGATTAATTAGGTTTTTGCCAATTTTAAAGGAATCATCTATATCCTGTAGTTACAGAGAGAATTGGGCAGCATTGTCAATCATTTCTCTGTTTGCTGGTCTACTAGTAAATATAAATGATCTGAAAGCAAGAATGCATTGTGCATAGTTACAGAAAGAAATCTTTTTCTTTGAATTTGTTTGGATCCCACAAGTACTTCTGATAATAATTTGAAGGTTTGACCTATATGAAATGCCAACATTAAAATACATATGCATATATGCCATAAAATACATAACTGCATGTATATATACTAATCACTGTTCTTTAACTTGCTATTATTTAATGCTACACATTATAGTTACATGAAATACCTAAATAGAAATGACATCTCAGATACTCTCAAAGATTGTTTAGGAAACAGGGATGGGATTTAGCGCAGTGGTTCCACTGCCTACCTTGCAAGCGCAAGGACCTGAGTTCAATCCCTGGTACAAAAAAAAAAAAAAAAAAAGATTTTTCAGGTAATTAGCCCCACTGCAATTTAAACCCAAAAGATAGTAAACAAAGAAAAAAATTTGATGTAGTTCAGATATAGATCCTGCAACCCACTTGAGTGAATATGAGCAATTAGAGAAAATGGTGTTATTAAATATCAACTATAGGGTCTTGGCCTGGGGATGTAGCTCAGTGGCACCACACTTGCCTGGCAAGTTCAAGGTTCTGAGTTCAAACCTCCTACTGCAAAAAAAAAAAAAAAAAAATCAACTGTACATTTTGTTGAAATCTTCAGAGCAGAGGCTAGGATGCCTTTCCTCATGGTTTGGCCCCTATGGGATGGAGTAAAAACCTTAGCTCATCTTCATTTCCAACAAACACTGGAGCTTTGAATGCCTTGGTTGATGAAAATAAACATAATCACAATCATCTTTTATTTAAACAAGTGGTGACTTAATACTATTGATGAATAAAGAACAAAATTGTTATCAAAATATTATTCACAGCATCAAAAAGCCATAAAATTGCTAGCATTTTGGTATACAGTGTGTCAAGAGTAGTCACTTTTCCCAATTGGCTGTGTGGACTGTGATGAGTCCTAACCATACCCGAAATGTAGCCAAGAAAGTGAGAGAGTTTTGAGACTGGTGAACAGATGGAGAAGAATAAACAGATCTGTTGACTAGTAATAGCTACTCAGCCATTTATGTACTTGGGTTAATAGGTTCTTTCAATTTGGAAGACTGACATCAAAATGATTCCTAGCCATAGAGTAGTCCAAGCTCATGATCTATGTGCTTATGCATAAACAAGAAGATAGTTATGACACCAGCAATAAGGTAAGTCTGGAACTGGCTTCTTCTGTTTGTGATATTGTTGGCCTAAAAATTGAGCACAAAAGCAAGGCGCCAATCTAGGTGAAAACAGAATTATTTAGAATAGCACACCACTGATCTGTATCATACATAACTATGTTTCCCCATTGCCTTTCAGACAGCGGGCTGAAGGAAATGTCATGGTTTCTGCCTCCAGAGTTAAATGAATCTAGTTTCATAGGCCTTGAAACTGTCACATTCCATGATTTGAAGTATACATTTGGACACCAGGCTAAGCATAAAATATAGACATGTTGTAAATACTATTTACCACTTATAACACACATTATCTTGAATCATACATATACACACACCTACAAGTGTACAAAAGAAATGGGTCTGAACCTTCAAATATAACAAATTTTACTTTTACATTCTCTTGGGCAATAAAAAACTTCCATTAGTCTTTCATGTATTGATGAAGCTTTTTTGTACAGAACCCTCATGCACTTGTTTTACTAATATACGGTGTTGTCTTCAAAAAATTATTGAGAACTCATACTTTCCAAGTAGGTCAATTATACATTACGCTCTTTCTCTTTTTCAGTATCATTGTGGTATTAAGATTGCTTAAAATGTGAATTTCGTTCTCAGTGACCAAAATCTTCACTTTCCATTCTTAAAATGTTTCTACTCTGCCATCAATAACAATGAGAGTCCTATTTCTAAAGGAGACCCCTTGCCCATTTAACATATCAGAAATCTTTGGGCTCTTCACCACTTCCCATCAGCCATAGAATGTACCAGACTCACTTTTCCCACCAAAAGTCCAGTTTTACTTACCTGGAGGAAACCTTGCTTCCCTTTAATGAGCAGTGATGTAAGGGGAGGGGCTGTGGGCCAGGGCATGGGAAGAGCAGAGGTGAATCATGCCTGTTAGGGCACAATTGATACCAAGGAGGCAGTGACCAAGCAGAGTTTACACTTTTCTTCAGTTTTACTTACTACTAACTTTTCTTATTAGAAAATACATAGCCATACATCATCCTATTACCAACATTTTATTGACACATTATAATAATCAAATCCCAATCTTTTATCATTCTTTTAATCTCTGTCTTAAGGCTTTGTTTGCACTTGACACAGTCTTATTTAACTTTTATTCAATGAATTGATAATATTTCCATAGTTACAGAATGAAATAACAGTTACAATTTCATGTAAGATTAGATTCTGACTTTTCTTTAAATTTTCTTTACAGAGCACATAAAATAATTTTACATGAACTTTAAATCAAAAACTTTCATAACTATCACAGGGGAATGCACTTGAAGTTCCAACTATTTGGACAACTGAGTCAGGAGCATGGGCTGAGCTCAGGAATTCAAGGCCAGCCAGAGCAATAAAGTAACACCCTGCCTCAAAACAAAATAAAGCAAAGCAAACTTTTATGTATTTAAATTAGACTACAGATCTATTTAATACAGAGTAATTGAAACAGAAAGCAAATCACAGAACTGATAAACTTGGATATTCAGAGCTGCCCTTGACTTTTAAATTGTAAAGGAAGCAGCAAGCGTACATTTGTTTGTGACATTGTCCTGCCTCTGTCCCTTTCATTTCTTCTGCTCCTTCTCTGGAGATCATTTTACTGGAACTGTCTTTTTGATGAGTGGAAGGGGTTTAGGCCAAGCGATATCAATTTTTATTTAATGACAAATTGTTACAATGTCCTTTCACAGTCGTGAGATAATAAATACATCACCCATCACAGACACAGACTAAAAGACTGTTCGGTGGTCAGAAGTGTAATCTCAGCCAATGGGTTCCTTCTAAAAGATGTATCTCTCCAGCAACTATAATATTGCTTTCCTTTACACACCTAAGAGATGCAATCAAGTTTTCCTTGAGGAATAATACCAGCTACAGCAATTTATATGCACATCATTTACTGACATCTCTTAAAATCCCCCCTGACCATCTGGGCCAGACCTCAGGGCCTTCTGATTGATGGGGGCCTGTATATCAGGTCAAATATCATTTCAAGAACAAAGCAGCTTATTTTTTTCTCAATGAACTATATTCAGAGGATAGGTTTCATCCCAGGTGGAAAGCACTGGTGCTACCCAGTGGCATCTGATGAAACCCATTTTTGTTCTTATATCAGTCTTGTTTTTGACTAAACAAAGGGCTAAGAAATTTTATTTCTGATCTTAGTGAAAATTTCTTTAATAATTTTCATCTATTAGATTGAATGTAACTACAGGATGACATTGGGTTCAAAGTTAAGAGTCCACTTTTTAGTGTGCTTCTTTATTTATACCTATACCCTTCAGATGATACACTATTTGCTTGTCAATGGATCTTAATATTGATATCATCGTGAAGAAATGTGTGACAAACTGTAGAGTGTTCCATGTATCTTCATTCAACCCTCATTTTACCCTCTCTCGGTTTTTATATATTTCTTCTGTCCTCAAAATAATAATCACACTTCTTCCATAATCCCCCTTTAAGATGAGGAACATGCGTCCTTATTCACTCACTGAAGGGATCTTCCATGACTTCCTATAATCACATCTGTTCACCTTCTTGCCTCCATTTCCATACACCATGTCCTTTATTCCATTGCTTGAAGTCTGACTGAAGTGACACATGTGTTTTCCTATCTAAGCCCAGGTTTCTTTAGCCTCAGCTCTCATTCACCTTTCTGACTCAGGAATATTGCTTCCAGTCTCTATGTAGTACATTTACACATTATTTATTTCTATTTTTCCTTGGACTATTTAAATCAGCATACATTCAGAATTTAATTTTCTCCTGTATTAAAAACTTTTTGAAAGCTCCTTCTCTAGACCTCACATGTGCCTCAAGTTTCCACATCATACCTCAGTTCCCTTTATATCCCTGCCATCCTGAATTCAGTGTGATTATTGTCGTCTTTGATATCCACTTCATTCAAGTTCTTACCTTTGTTGTTCCACTGAAACTATTTTCTTCAGAGTCTAAAATTACTTTTTTTCCTAAACCAAGAGCAGATTACCAAATCATCACACTTAGTCTCTTAGCAGCACTTAGCTCACTGTATTGGTCCTTTGACATCCCTTTCTCATTTAACTCCCAGAACACAGTCCTGTTTAATAGGCAAGGGTAGAAGGCCAAGTCTAAGGATATAGAAATACTAAAGAGCAAATCTTCCAAGATCTCACATGTTGCATAAGGATCCTTGGGTTTGTCTGCAAATGAGAGAAAAAGCAAGATTTTGAACATAATAGTGGCACAATAAGATTTGTTTTGGAGGGACAATTCTAATGTGGTGAAGGAAGAAGGAAAAAGAACAGTGAGGTAAGAAGGCAGAAGAGGAAGGAAAGAAAAAAGAAAAGGGAGTCGGGGATGGAAAGAGGTTTCATGAAGAAGGAAGGAGAAAGAAAGGGTGAAAAGAGAGAGAGAGTATTATTGCTCTCAAACATTAACCCCCTCCGCTATAAAGGAATTATATTATCATGTTCTTTGCCATAAAAGTGTGAATGGTCTCTCTAGGTAGGCTATACTTTCATGCTCATTGTCAAATTTGGTCATGTGACATAGGTACTCCGACCAATGAAACACAATTGGATTTGAATTTTATCATGTTTAATCATGTTCAAATTTAATTGTGTGGTTTGACTAACTTTATTCTTTTGTCATTTTCTCCAGTGAAAATAATATCTGTAAGAGTAATTGTTTCCTTACCCTAAGTCCTACACAGATAACATACATCCAGTAAAGACAAGCAGAACCTAGAAAATTACAAACTTAGAAGCTAATATGTGGTTCTTATTATTTTTAACACACTATTCTTTGCAAATAGACTGATATTTAAATACATTTTCAATATAAAATCTAAAGAAACAGGTAACTAATTATTAAAAGTATATGTAAAAAGTGGAACAATGAGAGAATAACAAATATTAGGGGAAAAGGAATTTTACTATCTGTAGGCATTATGTTAAAAGCAATGAATTATAAAATTAACCTTATATAAAATCCATTGCTCTGGAAATGAAAGTCATATTCAACAAGTTGCAAAACTAATTGTGGTTAAGGGGAAGTAAAAATAAGAAGATATTTGAAAATGTATATTTAAATGAACACTGATCATAGTAGTAATAGAATAAGTATATCAATAATAATTTCTAAATTCATTTCCAGATTCAGGTTGAAGAATAGCAGTACTTTACTGCCAACAGTATTCAAGAAATCGAAGTGATATTTTTGCTTAAATGCTAGTAGGAATAATGTTCAATTTTGGCTGCAAATTTTGATCTTGTGCTTGGAATTATAGATTTTCCTTTCAGAAATCTAAGAGTTAAGTATCTAAAGTGATTTGGAGTTTCTGTTATTTTGTAAATTACATAAAGGACTAGCTTAATATTAAAAATATATATCTCATTGAAGAACAATTAAATTAACTCTTTGGGGCCTATTTTAAATAGGTTAAAATGCATGAGGCAATTGAACTAATGTTATTTAATAGTCACAACAGCCCTACTTTACTTGCCTTGCCTCATTTAATCTTCATGATAACTAAAGTGTATATTGTTTTCATTTTCTCCCATTATATAGCTAACCATAAATAATTTTTCCAAGTTCACATAAGAGAAATGAAAGTTAGAGTCAAACCTATATCTATTTGCTCACTACACATCTGCCTTTATCAGGCAAGGTAGACATTACACCATGTAAACAATATAATTTTCAATTCTTGGATTAAATATACTACTTTTAGCAAAACAAAAATCAACAAATATGATAATATAATAAAAATGGAGATGCAGGATTTATTCAAGGATACACTGAAGATATATTTGAAAAGTTAAAACACAAATTATGAGTTGGTTATTGTAGTAATATCTTCTGAAACACTCACCAAAAACTTTCACCTAACATGGATCCTCTCTCAATGCACACAAATTGATCATCATCTCATGGCCAGCTATTTTCTCACAATGATGTGATTAACATGGTCATCTCTGTTAGTGTATCCATCTTCATACTTGTCATAATAAATTCTGGCCCCAGGTTAGGCTTAACTTCTGCTACAATAGTCAGGCTGTAGTCCTTGGACTTTTTATATTTTATGAAATAGACTTAAGAAAGTTACTCAATCTCACCTGAGAGCTAAAGTTAAAATTTAGAAAACTTGAAGGAAAGTGGCAGCTACTTGCTTTTAATGTTTTTTTTTTAAAGTACTACTCTGCCTTAGAAAGAAAGTGGAACTCACAGGCAGTGAAATATAAAGAAAAGAGAAGCCCTGGTAGTGTTTATGCCTTTGTTCCAGTTACTGCCACATTTCCTGGGGCTTGTCTGACAAAAATTTAGAAAAATCTTATCTTAATTTAATGAAGTTATCTCTGAAATATTTATACAAACATTGGAAGTGGGTTATAAGAAATTATAGAGGAAGATAAAGCATTATGCTTTTCACAATGGAAAGGAGAAAGAGACAGTTAAGGAGCAGCAAAGATCACATAGATGTATAGAAATCGGTGCAAAGCATAACTTTGCATAGTGCTTCTAGTTAATAACTAGATTTAACATAGCTTCTCTGTTTTTCTAAATGTGTATCTTTAACTAAGGGCAAATTCATTTTCAAAAAGTCAGTTAATGTGAGACCATCAAAACAATGTCACAATGAAATTGGACGCCTAGAAAAAAATTAAATCCCAAGGACAATTCCCATGTGCTTATTCGTAATGAATAAAAAACAGAATGAAATTTGCCCATTAAACGTAGTAAAATACATTGTATGTATGCATATATGTATATATATTTTGCTATGCATATATTTTATATATGAATGCTCAGTTTTAAACACCCTCATCACACAACAATCATCTGTTTGTTTTTAACTTTGTTTTTCCTCTTTTTCAATGAATCTTTGTCAGATGCTGAGAAATTTTTCCTTTGTGTGCTCTTCATTTTCCACTTTGTTCCTAGCACCCAAAACTATTCTGGACACAGAGTAAGTATCACTAAAGTATTGCCAAATAACAAATATGATTCTATTCACGCACTGGAGGAATATTTCTCAAGAAGCAGTGAAAGATATAAGGATGAGATTATTGAAAATGATTAAAGTTTTATCAAAATTATGTGATTGAAGTTGAGTTTTCTCAAAAAGCAATGGAAACAGTTAACACAAACGGCTCACAGAGCATTTCTAAGGATCTAGTTTTGGAAAGGCCCAGTGCCTATTGGGTATGACATAAGATTTATCCAACACACTAGAATTTTGAGCTGTAGGCTTTTCTTAATATTCAATTATTCTGATTAATCTTCAGCCATGGTAGGAAGACAAACTTGAACTGTGGTGGCAAACAATAAACAAAAATGAATACTTCCCTATATGGTCAATATGGGAGGTCAGACTTCTAGCCTGCAAGCATTTGGCTTAGACATTTGAAAACTTTCACATTAACAGATATTTAATATATTTTAATTTTTTAAAATTATGTTTCTTTTCTGAGATAGTTCATAAGGGAAAAGAGAAATAAATCTCCAGGAGAAAAATATTCATTTAGCCCATATCTATGGGAAGTGTTATATTAGAATAAAAAAATTCATCTTCATATTTCAGAGAAGATGATTAGTAGTATTAGAAAGGGATTATCTACTGTAAAGAAATTTCTTATATAAGTAGTTTTATTTTTGTTCTAATGTATACACATATGTATATATGATGAACATACATACAGGCATGATCTCTTTATTAAGAAGTTTGATTCAAGCCGGGGATTTAGCTCAGTAGTTCTGCTGCCTGCCTTGCAAGTGCAGGGTCCCGAGTTCAATCCCTGGTACCAAAAGAAGTTTGATACAATGAGGAATAAAGTTTGCTACCTCCGCAAGAAAATATCTTTTAAAAAAGCATTGAAAAGATTCCATAAACCTTTGATGTGTATGATTCCAATTTGTTTTCTTATTTAAAAACATAGTGATAAAACACATTAACTAAGTTCATAAATAAGTATGTATATACAGTTAACTTGAAAATCTATTTATAGATCAGATATAAGTATGAAAAATATGTTGGAAAATTTGCTTAATCTAAAAGACAAAGTAGTCTTATCATTTTTATGCTAATTCTTACTGTGTTATAGCACTATGAAAAGACTGTCTGTGATAGTTAACTGACTGTGTCAACTTAAGTAAGAAATGCACAACTAAATTGAATCAGCACAGTTCTGGGTGCGGCTGAAGGGGCTTACTGAAGACAAGACCCTCCCTGTGTGGGAGTGGCACCAACCAATATTCTTGTCCCCTGGATGGAATAAAAGGGAGAGGAAGAAGGCAGGTTTGCTTTTGTTTCCAGTCTTCAACTTCACTTCTTATATATTTACATATCTTGCCTCAAACCTGTTTCTCTAATAAGCATTGAATGATACATTTTGTGCTTATAGTTTTCCAAAACAGCATGAAGGGCTCTCACATTTCTCTATCAAGTATTTAATGGGCCTCCTGGTAGTATAAAAGGAGAAAATAGAGTACAACATCAATTAATCATGAGATTTAATGAATGTGATCCAGGCCCTCTAATAGAAATTAACAGAAATTATGAAGTGGAAAGAGAAATGTGGAGTAAAAATGTAAAATTACTACCAGATAATTTTTGCTAGACCATCACTATAAATAATTATTGAGTAGCACATACAATAAATATAACATTAAGGACATTTCCTCTTAAGTAGGTTAATTATTTTCTTTAAAGCACCATAGTTGGTAAGTATCAAAACTCAAAGTTAATTTATGACTTTTAGGCCTATACTAATTATGTCTGAATATCACTTTCTGATTCCAATAACTTACATCCCAACTAGAGACAAAATATCCTTGCCTTCTCTCAAGTTCTGCAACATCGACATCTGATTACAGCATTAGCTAAAGTCTAGAATCTCATTACCTAAATTAGATTCTGGTGCAGATAAGGCTGCTGGTGTATTATTCCTTCTAAACCAGCTCTAGAGAGCACTTCTGTTTATTTTTAGGTCTATTTAACCAAAGAGACAACTAATTTGTCTCACACCAATCTCATGTTGGGGAAGGGAAAGAATACTTGCAGTAGATAGTCATGGGGGAAAGAACAAATGTATGCTAATTACCTTGCCTGGATCACTACACAATGTACACATTAATCAAAGCATCACATTCTATTCCACAAAGTTTGGGAAAGAAGTATGAAAAGTTTCAGGATCGAAATGGAGCAACTTGGGTCACCCTTAACACAAAAAGTAAATAAAGTCGGGAGGTAATGAACAAGATTGCTTGAGAGTTACTGTCACAAATGACTGCTAGAATCACAAGCTTGCAGAGAGATTGCCACAATCATGTACAAAACTACTCTACAAAGATATCTCTGCCCAGCAACTGTTTACTGGCCCTTGGACTGGCAGCATTCTTATAATAACTATGTGGCCCAAGATCTAATGTAATCCTCTTCATTTTTGTCTTTACAATCTTCCTATTGGCACAATCTCTTTGAATGTGCTAACAGTTTACTATAGCACAGGTGTTTCTTTCACAGTGTTCTGCTCTTCTAAAATAAATAGCATTATAATTTGGGAACACTCTCTCTGATTTTTTTAGACTGACAAAGTATACAATTATTATGTGTTAATCAAAAATATTATTTTAATTATCAAGAGTAATGAAGTGAGACACAAAGTATTTATTCATTTGTAGTAATTGTGAAGTCTAAGTTGACAAGTGTTAAAAAATCATTGATTAGGTTTCAAGCCCAGAAATGGTTCTCTCTGATCCAGGACTCTGCACGAAGGGCTCTGGTTTCCATTCTCTCCATCCTCTCTTTATCCACCTCAGTCTTCCCATGGAAAGTAGGATGGGTGTATAGATGAGAAGCTTTGTCCACCAGTTTCCTTTTAGTGCAATTTAAGAGTTTAATATCTATTTTCATGTTGCACTATCACTGTCCCTTTCAACCAAAGGCATTTTGATTTGTGTGGATATAATTCCCTTAGAATTGGTGTCCCATTTATGCTTTTTTATGGGGATTATTTATTTAGATTCAGAAGCCACAGCCACAAAGCCTTTGTGATAAGCCTCTCCCCTATTTGCACTGCACTCCTAGTGAGACTGCTGAGGGATACCAACTTTAAGCTTCCTAGAAGACCAAAGATTTTTTGTTGCTGTTGAAAGGATCTTTGAAGCTGATCCTTAATCCTTAAAGAACATTTGATTTTGTACCACCTTTGGTCTCACTGCCCTATTACAAAAGCATTCCCAGTCACATCTTCAGCTTCCTCTCTAGACCTTGTTTTCCTGGTGATGCTCTCCTTTCAACATTTGCTCAGAAACCAATTCTTAATTTTGGTATCATTGGTAATTTGGAAATTTAAGTATTTTCAAAGCCATCAAATCTCCGCTCTTTTCCGTTAGCAATTCTTTCTGCAATTTAACTTCTAGTTTCACATCCTACTATAAACAACACAAAAGCTTTGTGTTCGACGATTTCCTTAGAAATCTTTTTAGCTAGAGCACTCAGGCAGTTAGGCACATTTTTTACTTAGCATTTCAGTGCAGGCAGTTGCAAATCTTTCTGGAATTATATAAGGCAGATTTGCCTTCCTGTAGTTTCTGATAATAACTTTCTTATCTTCTTTTGTGAACTCAATGTCCAGAATTCTAAGAACGGTCTGTTGATGGCAGTTTACTCCTTAGTGTCCTTCCTGAGTGCATCCACTGCTGGGTTCCAAAGCCACTGCCAGAGTTTCCTTCATCTGCAGAGCATACATTTCAAGATTATTTAGTGGACACCTAAACCTTCAGATGCCACCAGAGCCTATATTCACTGATTCTTCCTTTACATACATATTTATGTTAAGCTTTAATTTATGCATTCGGCACAGTAAGAGATTATCAACAATACTGCAATAAAAATTATAACAGCATATTACAATAAGATTTAGGTGAATGTGGTTTCCTCCTCACTCTCAGAATATCTTATTCTGTACTCACCCTGCTCTTTGTGATGCCTATGTGATGAGGAGTGAGGTGAGTGACACAGCATGCTTACATAACATCTGGTTACTTTGATCTTCTAGATTAGACCTAAACCCTGGGATTCTGGGACATTTGAACTGACAACCAAACTAGCAGGAGATTAAAGGGATGGTAGCACTTCAAAAAGGTATGATTCTCCTCCAGATGGGAAGGAAGGAAAAGACATGAGATTATATCATGCTATTCAGAATGGCATACAATTCAAAACTCATGAAGTGTTTATTTCTGGTAGTTTCTATTTCATATTTTCAGATCACAGTTTTCCAAAAGTGATTGAAACTGCCAAAAGCAAACCTTTTCCAGAAAATAATAGGAGAATACTACGGTGCCTCATTTAAGTATTCATCATGGTAGTTCCCAATTTGCCAATACTAACATGAATATTCATTATCTATCACTACATAACAAATTAAGCCCGACTCTAGAACTTAAGAAAAACACAAATCTAACAAAACTTCCTCCTAATTTCAGTGGGAGAGAAATTCAGATATTACTTAGCTAGGTTGGCTCTATCGCAAAGTATCTCACAAGACTTCAGTGGAAATATTGTTTGAAGCTGTGTTCTCATTACCAAGTGTTACTTGGAGAATATTTGTTTCCCAGCTCACCCACTGGGATGTTAGGAGGACTTCGTAGCTCCTTGTGAGCTGTTGAACTGAGAACATCAATTTCTGACTGCATGGGCTTCTCCACAGGACATCTTACAGCGTGGCTGCTGGCTTTCCTTAGAACAAGTGACTGAGGAGGAAAGAGTGCCTGAGCCAACTGTCTCAGCCCTTTAAGAATTTAATAGCAGAAGTGACATCTCTTCACTTATGACACATTCTTTTGATGGACATGACCCACCTCACCTAGCCTTCATGTGGAAGAAAACATGAGATCATGGGTACCAGAAGGTCAGAAACATTGGGATCCATCATAAAGCTTACTTACCTGAAAATCTTGATGTGAAAATTTTCCTCCACACCAAACTACAAATTTCCCCATACATTTATTCCACATCGCTAGTGACAAGATATAATTATCAAAATACAGCTCATTTATGATTATTTTTGTACTTGGCAAAAATAGATTTTTTAATTTATAGGTTGAATTTTTATGAACAAAAACTGATTAAAATGCTTAAATTAGATTTTTAAAAACTAATAGTATTAGTGTTGTATTTATTATTAGCGGTATTATTATTTTGAGATTTTTAAATGGAAATTTTATGGATCTTTCATAATTTCAAATTATATGCAATATACAAACCATAATTTGCCCCAGATTAAATTTTTAATTATTTTCTATAGCAAGTATGTTTAGAAAATAGACTATCTCCCTTGACAGTTATTGTCATTTTTCAATTTTTTTAAACTCAGTGTTCCTCCACTATAACACAGCAGGTTTTATCTTGTTTTCTGAATTGGTGGATTCATGCCCAGGGAACAAGAAGAAAAATGTTGACGTTGTGGTTACTGTTATTTATATTTATATGTTCTTTCATAATTGACTCAGGAATCTTCTGCCTTCAACCAGAGTTCACGAAGCTGACAGGCTTTACAGTCTAACTGGGATACAAACTCATGCCCCTCACCACTTTGGCCATAGTTTGAGTGATATTTATTATGGTTTATTAAACTCTTGAGTATTGGTGACTGGTATTCTAATGTATACATGTACCATTGTTTGGTCATCCATGGCTAAGCTACTTTTATGGTGCTAGTCATTTGAAAGATGATTGCAGATTTGATTGTTTTAAATGTCAATGACCTAGAAACAGATTTGTTACCATTTAGTTTTATCTGTGTATGTCACTGAATACATGCAGAAACAAAAACCTCAGAATTATTGCCATTTTGAATGTCTATTCATATTGTTAGTAATTTTTTAATTCTACTGTTGCCTGTCTAGAAAATACCACCGAATTTAGATTAATTATGTGATCATACAGTAAACAGAAAAAAGTCTATATATTTTCTCTGGAAAGTTGGAAAAATGCCATTATTCATTTTATTTCCAAAACATGTTGGTCTAAGCAGAGGAGCACCTGTTTATCCTGGAGCACAGCCTGAGAGTCATCACGGCGGCCCAAGCACCAGAATGCTAAGCACCTGCATGCTTGATCACGCAGCTACTGACCTTATGCCAGAGGAAAGTGAGCTCAGGAGAAAATGTACTACTGTCTTTCAGAATCCTGGTGACATTTCTGATAAAATAATTACATAGTAGTCCTGTTAAGAAATTCTTATGTAGGTAAATATGCTGCATACTTGGTTGTGTCTTAACATAAAATTAAGTCTTAATTTAGCATTTTATTAGTATGATTCAGTTACAAAAATAGAAGCTACTTTAGGTATTCTGAGTGGAAAGAAATACTGGGAAAAAAGAGGCTTCTAAAATGACTGATGGGACAGAAGAATAAAGTTTAAGAAAGTTTTGGGGAATTCCTGCATCGAACTGATAAAAGGTAAACACTGCCGATGAAATTAGTCTCCTCCAGATCCCATGTGGATAGTTCTCAGGTGGATGCCTGCAAGCCACCAATGAAAGTCTGCAGTTCTTGTTTCCCAATACCCACAGGCCTGCTGAGAGCAGTACAGTGGCACTGCCTTTTTCGCTTTCTCTCAAATTTTGCACAATTGCCTCTAATGAACAAATTCTAACAGAAATTTGATAGCAAGGGAGTTTTCATATTATATTTTCTAAATTTCACATTGCTGTGGAACATAGGATAACTTAGAAGGGCCAGAATGATAGCATCCTCAAATGCTATCCAGCAGAGTCTACCTTTATTAGCCTGGCACCCTTATACATTCTTCTATTTAAAAAATAAGAACCCCCCAGAAGCAATGTGTTTCAAAATTATTGTTAAGGCATGGATTGGAAATTGCAAAGAGACAAAGAATAAGTTTTAATAAATAGGAGACATAGATTCTATATATTACATAAGAGGTTTTATACAAGGAAATTTAAATTATGATCAAATTCAAATGAAATAGAATTTTAGATTCTATTCTCTCTTACTAAAGTCAACTTAGTTTGAATTTCATTGTCTGGCTCTTCAATTCCTAGGTGTGTGTGTGGGGATCTAGATATCCAGTGAATATATTAGGCAATATCCAAAATTCACTAAGTATGGCGTCCTAGGTGTTACGAACCTGAATTTCAATAAGCCACTCTTCTGTTCTATAAGGCCAATGCTAGGGTTCAGTCCTAAGTATGGAAAATATCATAGCTCCTATCCCATTGCCTTACAATTCTCATATAATGTGATTTACTCATTTAGTAGCAACCCTGTGTAGGATCCTGTAGTAATGCTTAAGTCATCTAGAAAGCCAAAATATTATAGTTTGGAAGATGTGTGATGGCCCTAGAAATAAAATAAAGCTCAGAATGTGTTAACCCAGTTGAAGCCAAATCATTCCCTTTTACTTGTTGGCGTGTCTAGTATGACTGACTTAATATATGGTATTAAGTTAGTCTCACTACGTTATGGCTATATTGGGGACAAACTGGCAGAGACCAAGTCAGACTTAGTGAAGTCAGTTCCTTATGATTGATCCTGCATATATTTTCCATCTCTACCACTGTGTCCATTTGGTTTATAAATCCAAGTATGCAGTGAGGAGCCGCAGAGAGTGAGATTACTGAAATACATAGGAAAGTTGCTAAGAGTTATAAAGTGGTTTATCTGTGGTGACGGCCATCCGTGTCTAAGGGCCCCGAGTCTTCACTGTAGTAAGGCCCCTTGAGCACACACTCCTCCATGACACAAGTACTAACTCAACCTAATCTGAAAACCTAATGTGCTAAATTTTTCCCATAGGTTTATTTTTCATCATGAAGTTTATTGGTACAATTTAGATATACATAATGCTAACATTCATTGTATGGAATTTGTACCTGTACATGATATATCTTGGTTCATATTTTTTCCCATTCCCCTCCCTCCCTTCTACCCATCTTCTCCTTATTTACAAGAGTTTTTTTCTACTTTATCTTTCTTTTCTCATTTTTTCTTTTCCCTTCCTTCCTTTCCTTTCTTTCCCTCTCCTCCCTCCCTTATGCCCCTTCCCACTTGAACATTTTTTTCCCCATTTCACAATACCTTATTTGTCCTGACCTGTCCTTCATTATCTCAGAAACTATTGGTTCTTTACATTTCGTCATCTCTATTTTCAAAAATGAGGAAAATAAGGAAATATAATCCTTTTTGTTGTTGTTGTTTTCACAGTGAAGATTACGCTCCCCAATATTCTATGTGGTTCTCTCTAATAGTTTTAATACAGCAGTAGAAAATTGTCCATTCATGCAACCACATCTTACAGTGCTTTCTGTAAGAGAAGCTCATTTTTTTTTCTACTTACTTAACTGATGGCCAAACCTCCCTGCAAAGAAATAAGGAACTACCAAGAAATTGTTATCCTGCAAATTTCTTGTGCCTTGAATAACTATTCAAGCTACATTTTACACATGCAAATTTTACCCCATGATGCTCCCAGGTCTTTCTGAGTCTGTGGTTATACGAAAGTGAAGTCACCTGATTGTGACATGCAGCTCTGGTCACATAAATAAATGGTATCTAATTATGCATTCATCATCTGTCAGATTCCAGTGAGAGGAAAACACAGCTGACTTGGCACAGGGGTTACTAAAGAAGAAGAGTATATATTTCAAGACTTAGTGTCATTCTCTATGATTCTCTGTTGTGGGTTGTCATCATAACTATTCAGCATCTCAACTGATCACAGATCAGACACCAAAGCACCTACTGGGACATACAGGTATGTGGAAGATACTGACTGTAGCCATTTCTTTCTTTGCACCCCCATGACAATTGGCAAAATCAAACCTACAGTAAATTGAGTCAAAGGAGAATTCTAAAATTTGCATTTTTACTATTAATAGATGCTACAAACCTTTGTATTATCACTGAAAAGTATCATTATATATTAGAAAGACCATTATAGTGACAGAATTGGAAAGAAGAAAAAATATTTAGGGGGTCATTTATGTAGTCCAAATAGGAAATACAAAGGTCAGTAATGAAGCCTGAGCCAATCGCAGTAAAGAAAATGAAAATCAATTGATAATTGTTAAGACAAATAATAACTTGATTTAATAACTGATTAGGAAGAGAAAGAGAAAGGTGTTGAATAAGATGTTTATACTTTGTGTTTGGCAATTGGATGGCTAATAGTGTCCTGAGCAAAAACAGAAAATATAGTAAACACAATGTCTGAAGCAAAATTGACAGGGGCAGCAGTCAATTTTTAAAATATGCTTACTACATGGCCTTATGAGATTCCTAACTGTGTGAAACTAAAGCAGAGAATAGAGGTTTTAGCTATTGATTTAGAAGTAAAAAATGTCTTACTATTGGTAGTTAAATCTACCAAAGCTGGTAATATATTCCTTGAAACTGAAATATAGCTGTTGATGTACTGCTAGCATGCAGTAATTCAGATGTTATAGGAAGTTTATTTGCTAATATTCACATTATTACTCCAGATTTAAAGGACTGAAACAACTGCTCTTTGAATATGCAAAGGATTTTGTGCATCAGGTGTTGGAGCGGGAGGTTCACATGAACAGTTCTTGCTTGGACTCTCTCTGGGTGTTCGGTCAGTTAATGACTGAAGCCCCAGTCAGCTGAAGGCTGTGCTGATGGCAACGATGACTCACTCCCATTACTCTTTGCTGGATTACAGTTGCACTGGATCACCCTGTGGTGCCTTCTCCACCACATTGTCGCCTCAAGGGATTTGGGACTCTAGCACAAGAGCTGAAAACCCTGAATACAACAGTAACAACCCCAGAGTTCCAGGTAATTTCTCTCTATCACCTAGGCTCATGCTTCATGTAGATTCACTTCTTTTGTATTGCATTGCAATAAACAAATCCCAAAAGTTTGCACAAATGTGACAGAAGGGAAGGTAAGGTGTTCTTCTTCTCAGAGTGAAGAATGCCAAAAACTTCCAGATATTTTCCCAAACTGACAAATTTCCATTACGAATAGAACTCCCTCATGGCACTCTTATATTGGTTTCATGTCACTATTCTAACAAGAATTTGCAAGCTTAGTGACCTAAAACAATACAATTTTATTTTTTTGTTGGTCTAGAGGTATGAATTCGGAAATGAGTCTTATGGTGCTAGGATCATTGTTTTCATTCTCCCTGGAGGCTCTAAGAGAGATTTATTCTCTCCTTTTTCTAGTTTCTAGAATTAGCCTGATTTCTACAGCTCTTGTTCAATCTGACTTTGTTTCCACTGCCACGTGTACTTTTTTGCTTCAACCTGCCTGGCTCTCTCTTACAAGAAGCAGGCGATAACATTAGTCTATTGGATAATCCAGGAGAGTCTACCTCAAAATCCTTAACTTTTTCATATCTCTAAATCCCTGTTACCATGTAGGGTAATACATCCATGAGTTCAGGGATTAAGATGTGACTGTCTTAGGGGGAACAGAGATTGGCTTTGATAAAGACTTGAACACTTAGCTTATTATGACACAACACTTTGTATATAAACTGAAAAGATAGAGTCATGAGTATTGACCCTCTGGAAACTTCAGTCTGCTTGGACCTATAGTTTCAAAGGACAATAATACAGTATTTATTAGAACACTTGGAGATGGTTTTGATGAAATTCAATATGTTGCAAATAATAAAGCTTATTTTCCAGAGGATTGCTTATATGCTGTAGTCTAACTGGGATAGTAGCAGGTCTAAAACCCAAACTGGCTGACTCTAGCCTATGCACTTTTCATAGCACAAGTTGGTCTGCAATTTAGTAAATGTCAGTACTGATGATTTTTCACACTGTCAAAAAAAAAACAAACTAGAAAAGTGTTCAAACTCAATCCTTCTTATGCTTCAGGGTAAGAGAATTCTGCAAAAAAATTATTGTTGATCATTTTACCAAAATGAAAATCAATAAACTTATACCAAAATTTCATCTTTAAACCAAGTTAAATACTGCACAGTTTTCTTCATTCTTTCCCCCCCTTGAGCTTGTTTTTTATTGTCAGTCTTTAGCAATATTTACACATAATCTTATTTTCCATTTGGACTAAATCTGAGTACTTCTACACTCAGAATGACTGTAGGTATCTCTTCTCTTCATCTGTGATTATTTTTAAAGAAGTAATATATTTGTTTAAGCTGCATAATCCAGTAATACTACTTGTTTTTAAACTTAGTACATCGTGTAAAGCTAAGGTTGTATACTTTTTCTTTGTAAAAGAGATTTTCCATCCATTTGGATTTGTATTCACTGAAAATAATTTCTAAATTTATGACCACTACTTTAGGAACATAAATATATTTCTGCAATAGAAAGTCATGGAACATGAGCCCCAGCCCAAATGCTAACAACAGATAGTTCTTTAACTCCACAAGATAGTTGTCAGCATAAATTCGCATCATGCTTGGAAAACTGGCTTGTAAACTGAAAAAGCCCACAAGTAATAGGTATTAGTAGTGCCACACTCCTTGCTTTTTTATTCAATCCTGTTATTTTTCCTGCCATTTGATAAGCATTACATTTATCTCTCAGTATAAATAGCACCTTCGAGGAGAATGTTAGCATATGTTTTTTAAAAGCACCAGGAAAATTGATCAAGTCACATAAACAAAAGCACGTGGCTCAAGTACTGGATTTATCCATCTTGGTTTGATGATTTAAAGGTCATCATAGAGCAGCGATACATCAGACTGTCCACTGGCTTATTGCCTGCAAGGTAGAAGGACTTTTTGCATACCATTACTTTCACTATCTAGCCTTTCTTTTTAGAGTGACCTTTAGCTGTTTTCACCCAAGGGAAACTGCTAAAATTGTTTAAAAGTCAGGTTTCTATATTCCATTTTTGTGGATTTGGATATGTGGGTTCTGAGTAAGTGTGCTTTATGTGTAGATGTCCTATTAGAGTCTCATGTAGTTGTAGGCAGGGCTTTTGTAAAGGGGGCATTGCAGCCGACTTGCTGCTAAGAGATGGGATCTTATCAAAATGGGCAGGCCATTGGGGTGTATCCTGGAAGGGCATATCTCTCTCCCTGGTTCTGTTCTTCTCTCTCTGCTTCCTGGAAGCCATGAAGTGATCAACTTTGCTCTACCCAGGGTATTTTATCATGCCATCCTTGGAGATGGGTGCCATTGGACAGGAAAAGTGAGCCAAAATAAACCTCTCTGCCTTTAAGTTGTGAATATCTGGTGTTTTGTGATAGTGATGAAAAAGTAATTAACACATTATGGAACAGGAATCTCTTGTTAATCTTTTCCCAGCTGATTCTGATCTGCCAGTAGATGTGTCAGGAAGCCAGATTTCACTGCTCCCATCTTAGAGTCTATATTCATAAAAATAGGCATAAACTTTATTTACAGCTCAATTTATGGATCTAGGTCAGTTATACGACCTATTTATCTTCATGAAATTCCTATACCACTTTGTGAAATTTGCTGAAGTATTTGTCTTCCTAAGGGACTCGGCTAAGATAGCATCAGATGGCATTGGTTTTTCTCCAATTTTATCTCTTCTTTTTAATCTCACTTAGACCCATTATGTGCAAAGCTATTATTTCCCGAATGTTTCCTTTGTATTACATTAAAAAGAAGTTGAATTTTTAAAACATTCTTCTCAAGAATCAGATATTTTTATAAAAATATAGTTAAATTTGCTTGAGTTTCCTCAATTATGTTTTGGACTGTGTGGTCAGTGTATACCATATTCTCTCTTATTTATGTGGAGTGAAAAAAATAGAGAGAGACAGATACAGAGACAGAGAGACAGAAAGACGGAGATGGAGAGAGAGATAACTTCAATAATTTGAGGGAAAGGGTGAAGAAATAACATATGCTTTATGTAATCGATTGATTTCTTGAACAGACTATTCATTTTACATCACATTGTCTTTAAAAGCTATAAACTGATTAAAGCTTGAAAAATATTTCAAATGAAAATCTCACAATCCTTCTACAAGGTAGATATTATTTTCAGCTCCAACTTACAGAAAGAAAATTGGACCAAAACCTGTCATCTTTACAAATATCATACACAATCATAACCTACTATATCTCTTTTACCACAAGTAGCCTGTATGTATAAGAGCGGATGTGGAAGGTAATAGATCCCTGCAGGTTTTTTTTAATCTCTTCATTATCTCTTAACTGCAGAAACTTATGTGTAAATTCATATTCCAGCTTTCTCCTATTTAGGAAGAGAAATGATTAGGTAAATGAGACATTATATACTGTATTGAGGAATGCCAAGCCCTTTAGCATTTCTAACTTATCTTTTTTAAAAAAATTTATTTTATTGGTACATTTTAGGTGTACAATACAATGATATTCATCATTGGAAATTTGCACCTTTACATAATCTCTCTTGGTTCTTATTTTTTCCCCATTCCCCTGTCTTCTCTTCAACCCCTCCATCCTTCCCTATTTACAAAACTTTATTTCCATTTTTTTCATTTTCTCGTATTAATTCCATTCCCTTCTTTCCTTTCCCCTGCCCCTCCCACTTCCCCTTCCCCTTTGCCCCTTTTTTACCTATTTCACATTTTCTTCCTATTTTTTAACTTTTCTTAACTTTCCAGGGATGCACACAACATCTGCATTTTTTCCTCAGGTTTACTCCTCAGCTGTGAAAAACACCTAGTATAATCATATTGGCTTTGCTGTCTTCAAGGATACAAAACTATGCGAGAAAGAAGTTTACTATATTTAGTAAATGCAAGAAGCAATGAAATAAGAACCACTAGTTAGTAATTGTTTCATTGGATATTAATTTAGGAATGGTAAATATCTAAAAGCTTAAAAAATAGTCAAGGCTATGATCCATAAATAGGATGGAAAGGAAACATGTAAATCGATGTAGATATGTTGTGTCACGCTTGGAAATCAATTAAGAATAATCAAACACTTCATTGCTTTAACCCATTACTTGGGGCCTCAAGAAATAAAAGCAAATTGGAATTTATACTTCTTTGAATAAGAATTAAACAATTTGAGTATTCAAATGATAAATCTATTTAAATCACTACAAAAAAATGCAATATCCATGATCTCGCAATCCTAAATATTTAAAAGTATACACAGTAACATTCCTTACCTGAACTAAATATCTGGTGTGTATTATGACCTTTTCTCCCCCATTTTATAATGTGATTGTCCTTAGTGGAATTTCTCTGATGTTCCTATACCTTTCAAATTGCTGAGAGGAGAAAAGCCTACAGGAAAAGGTCACACCATTGCACGGTACACAGCTCCAATTTCAAGAGAATATGTAATTCAGATGCTGAGCAACTTTGGATCACTTCCATGGAACTGTCAGGAGAAAGCCAGGCCTTTAATGATCACAGGCCTTTGTGTTCAATTGACTGTGACTAGATGAAGCAAGAATTCAAACTGAGTCTCCTCGGTGAATTGTCTACTGATTGAGACATAGCTCAGTGAGAGGAAAATGGTCCCAAGGGATTGTGATTCTATTGAGAAAGCAGAAGCAAAAATCTGCTCTCGGGCTTTGGGCACAGTGTAGAATTCTAATGTAGTAAATAAATACAAAGGCAGTTGAAGTTCTTAAAGGCACTTTCTTTATGTCTATTAGAGACACCAAGTACTCTTTGGGAAATAATTTTTATTTCCCTAAAGCTCAGTAAAAATAAAATTTTTATCACTAAAATATGGCCTCTTTAGAAGCACTTTACCCAGATTTCTAATAGTATACATGATTTTAAGCAGAAATGGATCAGTCTGGATTGAAGTAGAAATAGAAGAAACCATAATATCCAACTCACCTCTGTGTATCAATATTTATAAATAACCAAAACACATTTTGCTGTCTTACTTAAGGCTTTGATTATAAAATGGTATCAAAATCCTTCAGCATAAAGGTCATCTGACCCAATCCATTTATTTCACAGATGAGGAAGCTGACAGCCTAAAGGACATTGTAACTGGAACATTAAACTTTGGGATGGATCTGTCTTTCCTGTGAATCTATAGATTTTATTATCTTGCTAAAACCAAAGTAACTGGATGTTCTAGAAAGTTAGTATACACACATATTTATTCCAAAGAGGTGGTCTTCTGACCTGTAGCCTCGATTTATCCCTGGAACATGTTAGAAATGCAAATTGTAATGTATCATCTCAACCTCACTGAGTTAGAAATGACTAGGGGTGGCAACAACTCCTCCAATGACTCAACAGCTGCTCTGTCCACCCCAGTGATTCCAATGCACACAAAATATCCATTTTAGTGAAGGTGATGGAAAGAGTGGTTTGAGAACCACTAATGTGTGGGACAAAGCTATGTACACCTTAAACCTTTGCTCTTTCTATATAGATTTTAAAATCAGTTGTCAAATTCTAAAAGTAAATTGTTTTTGAGAGATTTTCAAATTAGTTTTGTGCTGCAGTTACTCATCAATTAGAAAATTAACACTTTTGATATTTGACCTTCCTACCCAAGAACATGGGATAGCTTTCCATTAATTTAAATATTCATTAGTGTATTTAAATCAAGTTTTCTTCATAATATTCTTTCTTGTATTGTTCGATTTGTGTGTTTTGCAACTTTTGTATGTTTGGTAACACTATATTTTCTACCAAATTTTGCTGATTTACCGAAATACAATCCTTTGTACATACTGATCTAAAGTTCAGAATCTTTTAAAAAATTTCTAATGAGTTCAGATATTGTCTAGTATCTTGACTAACAACTGTGTGGTATTTTGACTTTAAATGATGATAATAATAAAAATGATGCCCCGATCCCGATTTTAAAAGAAATGCTAAATTTAACCACTGTTGGTATTATGAGTTATAAATTTAGGAAGAAAATACATGTTATCTCATAAGTGAGCTCTTTTTATTATCTAACTTTTTAATAGCTTGTATAAGATGATTTTATAGTCTGCTTTTATAGAGAGTATTTTGTTATAACAAAATATTTTAGCTGGGTGGTTTAACTAACAGAATTTATTTTTTCATACGTATGGAGGTTAGAAGTCCAAGATCCAGGCCCCAGCAGGATTGGAATCTGGTGAAGCCTTAGTTCCTATGTTGCTGGAGGCAGCCACCTGCTCCGTGTGCCTTCACATGAGGGCTCACCCTTACAACCTCACTTAATATCAGTTACCTCTGTAAATATCTCATCGCCACCTGCAATCATATTAGGAGCCAGGAGTTCAACATAAGGGTTTAGGGGAACACAATTCATTTCATAACATTTTTTCCTCTTACTCCCCCAATATTTGTATTTTTCTCTCAAGCAAAATACTTTTACCCGATCCCAACAGCCCAAAGCATCTTCACTATGGGAAATAAGGAAGTCAGTTTTAGGTCCCTGACAGGTCCAAAACTCAACAAGGTAATTTCTCTGGATCTTAAAATAAGAGAATAATCCTGTTTGGCTGAATGGTCTGGAGGCTGTAGCTCCACCAGGTCCTTCCTAGGTGTCACCCTTCCCTTTGAGGCCTGGATAAGGACAGCCTGGCTCCCTGAATTGAAGCGCTGTCCCCACTTCCTGAACTCTAGAAAGAAATAGCTTTGCCCTATGGCCTTTGTGCTAGGAGCCTGTGGCACCTCTGATGACCTCTGAGTCACCTTCGAGGTCATTGTTTCCTTTTCTTGAAGGATAAAGCCTGTTTGAAACTGGATAGCTCTGTTATCCCATGGCTTCCCAGAAGTTTGACAGCCTTATTTCATCTTGCCACTAACCCTGTATTTCCAACTGTCAGTGTTTCTGCTGGTCCCTTATCCATTCCTGGCTTCACATGACCAATTCAATTCATATGTAAATTCCTGACTTCTTCATGTTCACACTTGGGGACACACTTTCCTATCCGCAAGCATTTCATATTTATTTTATCTTTTGATTTTATCAAGATGTCTCAGCAAGTGATTGCCCTATACTATCTAGATTAATGTAAGTATGCACTATAACAATCGCCCAGCACTCAATTTCTCCAAAGGTGTTCCCATCATTAAGTCATACATGATTGCATCTATTGACTTTTTACAGATACCCACCTTCAGATTGAGGAAATTCTAGTATATTTTAAATTTGTTGAAGGCTAGAAATTATGTAGAGTTAAAATTCTTTGTGTGTTGTGATGATTATTTATTTTTTCCCTTTATTCTCTTAGTGTGGTGTATTGCACTGATTCTTTTTTATAGATTGAACCATTTGTAGAATAAACTCCACTGGGTCATGATGTATAATTCTTTTTATATGTGCCTAGATTTAATTTTGCAGTGTTTTCTGACAATATCAGTATCTGTATTTACAACGGATGTTCAGTTGCTGTCTTTCCTGAGTTGTCTTTAGTTGCAGAATCATATATCTTGCCCTCATAGAATGAGTGGATATGTTCCTTTCATTTCTATGTTTTGGAACTGTTTTATAAAATTTATGTATGTTCTTTCCATGTTGGAAAAAAATGAACAGTGAATATTCTCAGGGTAAAGCACTTCTTTATTAGTAGTTCCTTGGTTATTAACTCAATTTCTTTACATAGCCTAAATCGAGGTATATTTTCTATTTCTTTCTGAGTCAATTTTAATAGTTTGCTTTTTTTCTGGGAATTTTCCTAATTAAATTATATAATTTTTGGTTTATAATCATTTATTGTACCTTATTATAATCCATTTTATTTCTATAATTTAAATAATGCTATTCTTTCATTTTATATTTTAGTAATTTGAGTCTTTTCTCATTTTCATAGTTGGATTACAAAAGTATTACTGCTGCTCAGTCTCTGGTCTTCCACCTACCATTTTCTCCTAAATCACACTGCATATAATCAGATTTTTGAGCCATGTTTTCTTCTGATACAAGAATTTCTGTACCCTTTTCCCAGTGATCTAAAGTTTCTACTCTTTCCTTCTTTCATATAGTTAATTCCTATGTGACTTTTATATTTCCATGTATGTGTAATTTAATGAGAATCTATTTGTATCTGCCATGTTTATTCTTTTTATAGCTACTTTTTTTTGTACCAGGGATTGAATTTGAGACCTTGTGCTTGCAAGGCAGGCAGCAGAACCACTGAGCTAAATCCCCAGCCCTATTCTTTTTAATATAAACCTTTACTTCAGTTTTTATTAATGCATAGTTGTGTGATTATTTAATGAATATTTTCTCCTCTTTTAAAGTGATAGCTTAATGAAAACCACATCTCTTGGTCAATACTCATTATGTGGAGAATATGACTATATGATAGATCATAAATTTCCATTTGCTCTGTTTAAAGCACACAACCAGATGGATGTAAAACTTAAGAGTGCTAGCTTAAAATTATCAATAAAATTTTGTTGGACCACCTAGACTGAATAGCCTGTTTTTATCCAATCCTTCTTAAAGTCTAGGCCACATATTTTAGAAATTACTGTCAAATTTCCAAACTTTAGGATATAAAATCAATGCTTTATATTTCTGTGATTCAAAATATATATGAAAAAGTGCAAATTACTTGCACTACAGTATGTTTGTCATGAAAGACTTCTTCATAGACAAAACTGCAATGTTTTATCCTTCCCAAGGCCCACTACAATAACCACACCTCTGAGACATTATTAGTAAGCTAAATGTATTTAGATAATAGATACTAGAACTCAAAATTGCATCTTATTCCCTATTGTGTCTTATCAAGAAGGATGATGTCATTAACTTTACTAAGATATAAATGAAAACAATAAGTTTTTATATATTTAGAAAATAAACTATGAGTATTTGTGGGTAATATAAAATCAGCTTATAAGAATGTATATATTAAATTAAAAGTAATGATTTAAGATACCTTGTGGATAATGATGTGAATGAAAAATCAGTGAATGTGTAGTGTATATAATTCTTAATATTCTTTGTTGCTATAGAAAATATTTGAAAAATGTTCTTAAAGCTGTAAATGCCCTTCTTAATTTTTCTGAACAGGACTTATACTTTGGAATGGTTGAGAGAGAAGTGACAGATTTACATTTGTTTTTAAATTTTTAGAATATATGATTATAAATAATGAGATGTGGGAACCAGTTCTAGACACAAAATTTATGTTTTGTATACACCTTATACACACAACTGAAGAAATTTTTTTGAGAGTAGCATAAAAACGTTTACCAGAATTTAAAGTACAGACTCAATATAATGTGAGCTTTTCTCAAGACAGAGCCACATTATAGTCTGAACTTGGGGATATTTATGTGTTTTGAGTGAAAGAATTCTGTAAAATTTGTGGATGTTTAATGTTTGGGCTTGGTTTAGAGGAAAAAAGTGATTACTCACTCACAAGAATATAGATAGTGGCTCATTTACAGGTGAAATGATGGCCAGTTTTACAGAAAAGAAGGAAGACAGTTGATCTAAGATGCTTTGCCTAAAAACACACTTTGAAACCTTTAAATCTATTTCTCTACACTAAGGTCAGGTTTCTGCCCTTCACCTTATCAACTAAGCTAATTTATAGATTTATGGTATCTTTAGGGAATTTGGATGTGATTGAGGTAATTTTGTATGATATTTTCACTGCAACTTATGACATAAGTTCAAGTGTGGAATTTTCCTACTGTGCTGGTGAAATGTCACACAGCAAACTTCAGATTTTGGAGCATTTGGATTTTCAAATTAGAGATGTTAAACCTTTATACTACTTCCATTATTTTAGCTTAATCTATGAATAATCACAGTGCTACTTTAGGAAATAACTCAATTTTTAAATCTTTGATGCTTTTTAAATGAGATATATTTTACTTTTCTGGAACAAATGTGTTAAGAAGAAAATTTATTTAAGACTTAGAATGAAATGGATTTCATAGGTGACAAAAACTGGTAAAAAAATAGTTTTTAAAGGAACCTTCAGCACATCATTCCTTAAGCTTTTTTAATGAAAGCTATGAATTTAAGTAAGATATTTAATAAAAGCAAATTAAGAAATTTGAATTTAAAAGTGCAGGCTAGAAGAACATTGTTTGCATAGGTACTGAAATAGTAAAGGTGTTGAAAGAGGGCCCCTGGGATTATACTACCGGTAAAGAGTTGCTCAGTTATTTAGAAAGGTACCTATATAGCAAAGCACATTTCTATAAAATTTAGATACTTGAATAATGCCATTTTGGGATTATATAATTTACTAAATTACTTTAAATTTATCTTTTTAATATCTGGAAATAAGGCCCCAATGTTAGTCATAAAATTATCCCACAGGAGAAAATCAGTCTGTAAGGCTGAGGTGACAAGAATGTCATATTGTTATTTATGACTATGAAAGTCATTTTTATTCTTAATAATGTGAACCAGAAATTTCTTTAATGATTTTCTTTCTCAATTATGATTAAGCAATGTCCATGAACATTCAGGGCCTTAATGTTACTATGACAAATATCCCTGCATGGGGAATATATTTCCTTTAAATAAAAAATTCATAATAAATATATTTCACATTGAAAATTTATTTTAAATTTACAACCACAAATCAAATCAACTGTATAAATTCTATAACTTCTCTATGATCAGGTAAATGTGAATAAAAATTAATTCCTATAATTAGTATGTGTCTTTCCCATTTGTTCATAAGACCTTGGTTTGAATTGGCCTTTCAGAAATTTACCATTTCACCACTTGAACAGTATTTGATTATCATTGACATATTTAGAACATTTTGAATATTTGAAAATAAGACAAAAATGAAAAAGATGAATATTGTCAAGTAAGTTATAATAGTAATCAATCTAATAATTTCAATGCAAAGAAAAATAGCAAATGAAGAATAAATATTATATGTACATAAAATTTAGAAGGTACTATTAGGTATAGAGAGATATAAAATTTTCATCTATGCTCACTTCATGTTTTTGTAACCTTTTATGGGAATGTGGCCACACTTGTTTGCTTACATGTGGTATATCACTGCTTTCACGCTGCACACTATACCTCAGCAATAGGAACAGAGAAGATAAGAGCTACAAAGCCAAAGCTGTCCACATGACCCCTTTACAGAAAGAGGTCACCAACACCTACTCCACAGATTCTGTACCATAAAGAGAGGATATCACTCCATACTGCTCATTTCCTTTGTTATGTTACCACTTGACCAAGTTTATTAATCATGAACATTTGTTTCTACAGCCAAGACTAGCTAATATGAACATAATAATGTGGAAGATAATCAGTGATTTGGGGGAAAGTTTTGTCCTCTAAATGGTCTCCAAATTGACTAGGCTGAAAGGTGAGTAGCCCATAAAGAAATCTGACAGTTTTGAGTACAGACGTTGAGCACATAAAGATGCAGGATTTGTAAGGGAAAATACAGCATCTTCAGAAAGAAAATTATAATTATTTTAACTGATAGCTGGGGATAGCAATTAGGAGAACCATTAAAAATATGTATGCTGAAGAATATTTATATAGAAAAATTTTATATAAAACTGTAAAGATGCTTTTTCATAAAGAAAGCACTAGTCAAAAAAAAAATCCAAAAGACATTGTTAATTGAGATGACCATTAAGTGCACAAAATGTGTGCACACTTTTTTATTAATTCTTATATGTGAATTGTAAAATATCGCCTAGATCAAGATGTAGAATATTTCTCAAATACTCCCCCATTCTCTTTCACATGTAATTGCACACTTTCCCCAGACTGAGTCACTACAATACTAATTTCTGTCACTCACTGGTTAATGTTGCCTAGTTTTGAAATTTTGATGAATATGAATATACCAAGTGTATACTATTTTGTACTGGCTTTTCTTTTATCATTATTTCTATGGAGCATAGCCATGTTATCATATGCAATGTTTTTGTTTATATTAAAAGATATCTCATGGGATTTATTTATGTGACTATATCACATTAGTGAATTCATATTCCTACATGAGTTTATTTGAAAGGTACTACTAAATCTTGGTTAATGTGAAGAAAACGTCTATGAACATTCTTATAAATACTTTTAAATGGATAGGTATAATGATCTTTTGGACATACATTTACCATATTTCAGTAGAAATTGATGAATAAACAGATTGATACCTGAGTATTTCAGATTTCAGATTTTAGGATAAATGATACCGTATCTATGTCAATTTTCTTACTTTGCAGTGATATTTCATTGGGATTTTACATGCTACTTACATACTACTACAATTGAGCAATTGTTCGTACTCTTAATGACCATTGAAATTATCTTCTGAAGTGTCTACTGAAGTGTTCTGCCAGTTTTATTTTTTAAATCGGATTTTCTTTTTCCTAATTATTCATGTTTTCTATAAATATTCTAGATATGTGTCCTCTATTGGATATATATATATATTATGAATCTCTTTGCACATTTTGTCTTGTCATTCTTCTTTTTATTTTATTATGTCTTTTCACAAACAGAAACTCTTAATTGTGATTAAGACCATTTTATTGATTGTTTTCTTTAGGTTTGATGCTTTTGAGTGTTTTCTACATTGACTTTTCCTATTCCAAACTCACAGATACAGTCTCTACGTTCTTGTGTTTTCCCCATTCCCCTTCCCTCACTTCCACCCTTCCACTCGCCCTATTTACAAACACTTTTTTTCCATTTTTTCCTTTTCTCATATTATTTTCTTTCTCTTTCTCCACCAATTCCCCTTCCCCTTTGGACCCTTTCTTCCTATTTTACATTATCTGTTATACATTTTGGTCCTCATTTACACTTTCAGTTTCTCACACCAGAGAAACTATTCAGTATTTACACATGGGTGTCCTATTTATTTTACTTAAGAGTACTGCCTCAATGTGCATCCATTTAGCTATAAATGTCTCTAGTTTCTCATTCTTTATGACTGAGTAGTACTCCATTTTATAAAAAAGAACCACACATCTTCTTTATACAGTCACCAGTTGACGGACATTTGGGCTGTTTCCAAGATTTAGCTATTACAAACTGTGCCTCTATTAACATGGGTATGCTTATATTGCTGTGGTATGATGCTTTTAATTCTTTTGCAAAGATACCCAGCAGGGGAATAGTTGAGTCAAATGGGATCTCTAATCCTAGTTTTTGAGGAATCTCCACACTGATTTCCATAGGAGTTGCACCAGTCTCTAAATTTTTCTTCAAGCTATTTAACCTGATACATTTTCATCTTCAACTTTTCAAAAATGTATATATTATGTAATGAAGTCAAATTTCACTATATTGTATTGTTATCCAATTATTCCAACATCATTCACTTTTGAAAGATCTCTCTTGGGGACTGGGGATTTAGCTCAGTGGTACTGGTGCCTGCCTTGAAAGTACAAGCATCCCAAGTTCAATCCCTGGTCCCGGTACCAAAAAAATTTTAATAAAAAAAAGGAAAGATCTCTCTTCTCCTACTGAATTGTAGTGTGCTCTATTTCAAAATAAGTGAGTATATATGTGGAACATTTTTTTTCTGTACTAGTGGTGTATTTGTCTATCCTTGTGTTAAATCAACTCTATCTTAATTATTCTTCTATATATAATAATAAATTATTCTAATATATTCTTGAATTTATTATTTGAAGTTTTATAGCTTTTAGTATATTGCAAAGTAGTATTTTATATTGTATCATTACACATTTGTACATTTTAGAACTATCATCTAATAATAGCGAGAGTTAGTTGGCCTTTATACATTATTTGTGACTTTTAAAACCAGATGAAATAAAGAAATTTTTTTTAAAAAAACATACTGCTCAAGGTAACTACCAATATTCATGTGCTTTTGTAGGACAACAGAGGCCAGGGATGTAGCTCAGTGGCACTGTGCCTGCCTTGAAGCACAAGGTCCTGAGCTTGATCCCTGGCACGGAAAAAAAAAGAAAAGAAAAAAAGAAATGCCCTGAATTCCATCCCTGGTACCAGAAATAAAAAATAAAGAAACATGAAAAGATTATAATAACTTTCCCAGTCTATTCCTGAATAATATGTTGACAATCAGCTTTACTTAGGATTTTATGGAAATTTAAAAGTTAATAATGTACTTTAAATTACTGAACCATATACATGTTGCATGAAATTAAGGTGCATACATGATTAAAATCAGAAACCTATAAAGAGAGGCATTTTCCATAAATTTATGTTCAATATCAGTTTTAAAAGTATGTATTCAAGCTTAGGAGAACTTTTTAAATATTCTGCTGATTTGTTTGTGGGTCATGCTCTACATTGTTTTACTCTAATTGCCTAGAAATTAAGCATGATTGCAACAGAGCTGCCTTTCATATATCCCAAAATTAAATTAATTCTCAATTATAGCAAGTTGTTCAATGTTTGCTTAAGGTAAAGGGCTTTTATTACTATGTTCTTAATGGAGGCTGTTTCCTTCCCTTATGCATAGAGAATGTTTACTACACTTCCACCTCTTTAATTTAATCTTAGTGAACCAAATATAAACAGGAAATTTCACATTGCACCTATGCTCTACAATTCTTTTAGACTGAATGAACATTTTTAAAAACTGTCTTCCATACCTCTAGCCTACTGGATATTCAGAGGCAGCAAACCATAGTCCAGAGTGCTTTGTAGAGGATTATACCAAGTGATCTGAAGCAGTAAGCACTAATACCTATTACTGATCTCGTCAAGAAGGTGGCTACTAGCCATGTATTTAAATAAATATCCATTATATTTTTATGTGTTAATTACAAGTTCTATCAAAAAAAACAAACAAAAAAAATCCTTGATTTAAGATATGTAAGTGAAAATAGATAGTGATCAGATATTCTTAATGAGTATTTCAAACAATGCAATTTAGGCAAACTCAGTTCCTTGATTTTCACTTTTGATGTTTTAAAACTATTATCCAAATTATTACTATAAAATAACATTCTGGAATCTTGATTTTAAAAAATAAATGCTAGAAAACAGAGAAAATGTAGCATATCTTTATAAGACTCATGCCACTGTTTTTTTTTAAATTTTGATTTGTATATGACTACAGCTTCACCATCAGGGGTGATAAAGTCAAGCAAGTGATTTTGAAAGAGTCAACCTTTTGTTTGAGAAAAGAAAACAGCCAAAACAATATAGTTCTCTTTTCATTTTGTAAGAAAATTTTTCTTTATTTTCTCTCTTGTCCTCTCCTTTTCTGTTCTTCCTTTCTTTACTCCATCCTCTTCTCCTCTCTTGCCCTTTTCTTCAGCCTCTTAATTTTTTTTTATTCATTAAGTTTATTGGTACATGGTCCAAAGGGGAAGTGGGAGGGGTGGGAGAGAGGAAAGAAGGGAAAGGAAAAATACGAGAAAAGGAAAAAAAAAGCAATCTCTTAATTTTTAAAATATTTTCTCAGGTTTGTATACTTTGTCTCATTTAAGGAAAAAAGTGAATGAAATGAATGACCTAAAGTAGAAAAACATTTTATTTGATTACCTGAATATCTGAGTTATCAGAAACTTGGTAAATTTTCCTTAATTGTGGATATCTGTGATCTAGAAATGTGATAAATCTAACTTGCATATACAGTTAAAGAAATCATCGAAACTTTCAGAAACGTATGTGTCAAACTTCCTACTAGACATTTGATTAGGCAATCTCACAGGAAATATATTTACCATATTTAGTGTAACCTCATCATTTTCCAGAACGCTTTCTATCCCACTTGCAAAATTTGCTCCCCATTTAGTATTGTGTTTTGGGGTAATGAGAGACTCATTATTTTGGCTCAAACAGAAACTTTGCAATCTTAGATTCTTATTTTATTTTTACCTACAATCCTCAGTCCAATCAAATAAACACAAAACATTTTAGTTTACTTTCCAATACTAATTTATGTACATGTCTGTAATTGCACTAATATAGTCTATTCCAAGACCTTTCATGATTTTTTAGGACTATAATAATAATGGTAGGCCTCTATGGGTCTAATTTTCTAATCTATTCAGCACACTAAAAATAACCTACTTTTTCTAATATACCATTGTTGCCAATTTCTGATTTAATTTCATTTCTTGATATTCAGATAAAATTCAAAAATTTTAACATGACTGTCAATGTTCACCATGAACTATCTCTTTTATATTAATTAAAACTTCATGAATCATGAAGAAAATAATACTTAAATTATCATAATCAAAGCCAAGAAATTTTAATAAAACTCAATATAAGAAATAGCCAAAATGTAAGAATACACTGGAATGAGTCCAGTGTAAAGTAGAATTTTCTCTCACTCTATTGCACACATCCTGTTTATCCACTAAATTTTTTATGACTTCAGATCTGCTTATTCTGGATCCTGCTGCACTTAACAGTTTCCTATTTTACATTTTATTTGTTTCAATGAGCAAACTGTATAAAACTTGAAATATTTTTCAAGCTAAATTTCTCATAAAGAACTCTGAGTAGCACAGGATTTGACAAAAACCCTTTTCTAGTCAATTGTGTTACTGAGCTCTGAAATAGTACTCTGTTACAAAAGCAAAGCTGGGATTATTTTAGCTCATAATAGTTAAGGGAAGTATCTCTCTGACAGACTATTTAGTATTACAGAAAAGGAAAGTGTGATGTGGGATATTTCTAAGATGTTGGAGGCTGTGGTTCTGTGGTTTGATGTTGTTTTTTGAAAATGGAGACCTGATGCAGAACAGGCCTAGTTTGTTACATCATCTTTTTAAGATGGCAGTTATAGCAAAGCAAAGACCATGAAGTTAGCTTGTTGCTTAAAAAGGTAAGCACACTATAGCTTTTGATAAATTGATCTGTAAGAACTTCCTGAAGAGAACATTAAAGTTATTTACTGACTGTCTCACAGTTCCCTTGTAATGTTTTCCTGGAAGACACAACTAAATAAGGTTGTCACAGATGGTCTATTATTACTAAGACACCTTAACAGAAATTTTCTCAGTTCTCATTCTCCTCTTTATTCTCAGTCTTCAGTCATCTCCAGAGGACAGACCATTATAATTTGGAGACATGATCAATCATGGTGTATGTTATGGTTTATATCTAAATGATTCCCAAAAGCCTCATGTGCTCATAGGTGGAATTTTTGGAAGTTGATCGTATGATGGAGGGTGCTACAGTTAGTTTGGTGTTGGGAGGTGGGGTCTAGGCAGAAGAGTTAAGTCACTGTGGGCATGAACTAAGAAGGGCATAACTTTCTCCCCATCTTTTCCCTTCTTTTTTTACTACCTGGACTACATGAGGCAAGCAGTTTTCCTCCTCGGAGGCCCTTCCATCCTGCTCTTTTTATGCTTTAGCCTGCCAAATATGGTCTAGAACTTCTGAATGGTGAGCCAAAATAAATCTCTACTCCTTTAAATGTATGTTAGGTATTGTGTCTCAGAGACATGAAAGTGACTAAGACAGTGTGTATCACTGTTTTAAAACTGATATATGACTAGTAGGCTTCTGGTGGCCCTGGTTTTAACTGTCATATATGTCAAAGTTTCTTCTTTTTTGGAGGGAGGTAATTATCCGATGGCTTTACAACTCTGGAGATGACACATTGTAGATTGCAGCAAAAAAAAAAAATTAAATGAATAAATTTAGAGGTTGTGTCCCACTTCTATGTCAAGAGCAAAAGATGTCAGAGATGTAGCTCTGCAGCACCATGCCTGCCTGGCAAGTGCAAGGTCCTAAATTTGATCCCCAGAACTGTAAAAAAAAGACATTTCAGAATTAGATATGTGGTTATTATCTAATTTCACAAGTTTTTCATTTTATTCTCATATCTTCTAAGTATTGCCTAAAATCAGAAAAGTCTACAGAAATGTAAGTGTAATAGTCTTCTTCCAAAATGACACAGTCATCATTGCAAAAGAAGAAATTATATCTAGAGCTGCTCTGTCCAGTCTCATGAACTTCTCAGATGAGTAGGTCTCTGGGCTGACATTGTATATGTATGTTCCTATCCAATGTCAAGACATTTAGGATCCTCCCCATTTTCCGTGCTTTGTGGAAAGCATAATTCAAAGAAGCTTGACATCAAAAGCAAACACTTATCAACTCCCCACAGTGAATGTGACCAATACATAATGTACACATGTACGACTAAAAATGCAACTTCAAAAGAGCAAACAAATATTTCTACTGAATGGTAAAATTGTCAGATTTTAATTCGAGACTCAGTTTTCTGCTTTAAAATCAATGTTTTTATACCTTCTGATGAAGTTTCTGCTGATTCATGTAGCTCACGTAGGAGGGGTTCTTATGTTCTTGCCTGCTGCAGGGCCCCTTTCTGATTTGTGTTTCATTCCGAGCTGACAGCCTCTCATGTTATTCAGTAATAGGTGTGGAGTGGTATTCCTAAGAGTGACTATTCTGAATTCAGAACGCAAAGAGTCCTTTCAAACAATGTTCTTCCTTTTTCAGGGTAGAAGGCTAAAAATGAAATATGTAGCCTTCAGCGGGTATATCCAGGCCTACCCTTATCCTCTGGGCATAAAGGTGTAGAATGTTCAGACCATAGCTCATTGCTCACCATCAGGGGTATGTGTGTCTTATCAGTGTCTCCAAAGTGCTAGGTGCGTCTTGCTTATCTAATGCAGTCAACATAATAACAGCAACACAGTAGTTGGAGTGACACTCTGAAGGGTATTGAGGCGGTCCATATTTCCTTGGACTTCATTATGTCGTTGTGTAACATGCTTAACTGAGGAGGAACTATAGTTTTTTCATTTCAAGTGAATCTGAAATATTTCATATCCTATTTTCTGCTTAAGATAGAAGATAATTTTTTTTACCAAACCAATGGCTGCATACCACATACTTGAGATCATGTAAGAATATTAAAATACTAAACTAAAATGCTACAACTGCCATAGCAGCTGCAATTGGGTTACTGTTTAGATGAGTTTGTAGTCACTTTGGTAAATAGTTTTACCTCTGAGCTTTCACCTTATATTGGAATCAATATGTACTTCACATTTCATCATTTGATAGGGTCCTCACTGATATACTGATACACAGAAGTAAATATATGTAGTTCTCAAACTCTATCTTTTATAAATTTTACAGCTGGGTTCTCCAGAAGGAAATGTTGAGAAAAATTTGGGTCCATGATTTTAGGATTTAATATTTGTAAAATAAATAGAAATAAGCAAGGTTAAATAAAGGAAGAAGATGAACAGTGATGTAGACTGAAAAATCTTTGATCAATATAATGAAGTGTTGAAGAATAAGTGTTGCATCACTAACTATTCCATTTTAAGCTGAAAAGGCTGGGACTTCATCCCCATTTTGCTCAAATGCCAAGAATCAGGCTTCTTTAGGGAGGGTGTGGCACCAGTTAGTTCTCTTTAGTTGAGGCAGTCTCCAAAGGAAATCTCTATTGGCTTCTCACAAGTACACAGTAAGTCCTTCATAAAGAAGGATATGGGCGGCATATCTCTGTGTACCAAAAACATAATTTTTGTTTATAGCTCCCATCACCACCATGTTCACAGATTCCTAGCTAACCTGAAGAATGATTCAGTTAATTCCCAAAGGTGAGACAGCTCAACTAATCCATCCAAATTAAATGGTGCAAGATACCTGCATTTAAAGGAGTGTTTATTGAATTAACTGTATTCATTATGGTAATAAAAGAAAATATCTCTTCCCAGTTTTGTGGATTAGTTTGTCATCAGTATTCATATTTTAATTCACTGTCAAACATAAATGTGTGCAAATATACTTTTAGGACATCCAGTCCTGTGCAAAATAAAAACCTCATAATCTGGGTTTAGTAAATCCTCTCTACAACCTTTGCTTGGTCTTACTTCACCCTAGAGCCTGTGAGGAGAAATGTGCATGGTCCATTTCTTTCCTATATTATATGATGTAGTTTAGAACCATCCAATTTTAGTCTTCTGTGGAAAATGATTCTTCTAGCTGATCTTTACAACCACTACTTTCATCCCTGCTTCTGAATAAATGTGCCAATATCATCTTACCTCTGAAACAAGACCCTCTTAATGTGGAGTCCTTTTCAGAATGACTCAGAATTGACTCCATTTCTCGGTGCTTACGTCTGGTCCACAGAATCCTTAAGTATAGTTTTTAAATCTTCAGTTCCAAAGCACATGTCAAGCTAGGTACTTCATTGAAATTTAGATATCCTTCTCCAAACTCTTCCAATTTTAAAGCACACATGCCAATGTCCACAAATATTTACCTTGAACTTTCACATAGCTAAAATCATAATGGTTTATCTCCAGAAGCAGAGCAAACTGGCAATTCCCCTGAAATATATTCACTCTCTCCAATTTCTACAACTCTCAAACAAATCTCATTTATGTTCTTGACTTGACTAATGCATTAAAGGTTACAAATCAGTTTCAGAATATTTTATCTAGTCCCACATAGGTGGTTTACCACTCACTTTACCCTTCTGCATCTGAGGGAGCTCTGCCAAAACCTGAGGATAACAAAACTCTCTTTAACAAACTCGTGTAATCATATTCACTTGTTCTAGGCAAAGAGATATAGCACAGTGCTCACACTGTGCTCAGAGGAAGGAAGGTAAAGTTAAGGAGGAAGGAACACTTTGGGATTTCACAAAGAGAAAAGGTAAAAATGAAGAAATTTCACTATATCTTACAGAGTAATAATTTGGTATTTACACATACCTTTTATTTCAAAGAGATCATGAGATAATAAATGTAGCATACCTACTATATAGTATATGATTTCCTCTATCTGATCCTAAAATTTCCCTGCAAGTGCACTCACCTAAGTACCTGAGTATTTTTCTTTTTACTGAAGAAGCAATAAAGGCTTTTCACATTCATTTTCACCACAAGTACACAATGAATTTTGTTTCAAATTCAGAACCACCAGAGTCCAGAATCCAAGCCTTTTCTGGCATGTTTTTCTACTCTGGAGTTATCTATGCTGAGCAAGGAAGGGAGATTTTAAAGGTCCTGTTAAATGTGCTTACTTTTATGTATAGATCTTATGGGGTTTTTCTATGTTAACTCTTATTGTGCCCCTAAAATTTTATCACTCAGCATTAGTTTGTCTGTAGGCAATATCATATGTTCATACTCAATTTTCAATCTAAGATTGAAATAAACTCCAAGAAGACTCTTTGGTAATGATACAGGGAACAGACATCACAATGCAGATTATAGATGATTTTAAAATTACTTATTTAAATTGGTAAAGCTCAAATGTTTTATATATGAACACATGCACATATGTCACAATATTAATACATATTATAGAGAAGGTATATATGTATATGTAAGTGCATGTGCATTATGTATATATATGGAGAATATATATAATGCATTTGCAAAACAGACTTGATAAGTTTGAAATGAGAAATTATTTAGATTGCTAATATGCATAGAAAATATATGTTTATTTGTCCTACTCCTAGATATCTAGTCGGTATAATCACAAAGAATATTTAAGCACCTATTATAACAGGTGAATAAAATAGAGACATTTTCTGTGTTAATGAGGTTTCTTTTTTATCACCATCAAACACTAAACAAGTAATAATCAGTATATTTGGTTGGGTGTGTAATGAACGTAGCGGATGTTCACCACTTCTTAACTCATATCAGTAATCACAGGTAATTAACAGTCCCTCTGTTTCAAAGAAATAAGTATAATTATACTTGCCTAGTCCATTCCAAAATATTTAACTATTTATCTCTTATTGCCTTTCTATCGAGTCAGTCTTAGGATACAGAATATTCACTCTGTAGGCAAAATTAATTCCTTATGGTGAATCTACTAAATGCATGTTTAATGACTAAGGCTGTGCAATTGATCAACTTATAACTTAAATACCTGTCATCTCCAAATTAGTTTAGAGATTCAGAAAGTAAATATGTTTAACCTGTCAGGAACTCTTGGCTTGCATACAGTAGTTATGAGACCTAAAATTAAAATCTGTTCATCATTTGAATAAGGTCAGATTATTAACTCACATTTTCAGAATCTCGTATCCTGTTGTTAATCTGATTTCCAAATGAACATAATGAGAGACCATGATGGGGGCATTTATTGTTTTAATCTGAACTTTATGATTCCTATGCAAATCCTACATGGGCAAGCAGCTAGGTCACTGCTGTCACTCTCATTATTGCTACAGATTGAGAAATCCTCTATTGGTGGTGGTAATAGACAAGGTAAGACTATTGCACTTATGCATTTGCCAGAGTGGACCACAGCGGTCTTTGATTTCGAAGCAACAAAGTGAAGAGTTTGTCATACACAACCCAAAATTATAACTGTAATGCTGGAGTGGAGACCCTGACCAATGCAAGATAGATTTTGGTTGGGAACTTTTGGATGAATTTTTCTCCCTCTTTTACCCAGGAAGACCTTTACAAGATCATGTATTAGGGAATATAGAAATTTAGAAGGATGAAGAGGTAATATGTTATCACAGACCTAGATGAATTATGTACATTGGAGAACACATTCCAGGGGAAGAAGTTAAGACAAAGGGCAGGTGGCACCTCGCTGCTTGGTATTTTCGCTGAGCAGCTAGCTTTGTGCACCTAGAGAATAAATTGCTCCTAATGTTCTCATTTGAGGCATATGTATTAACTATTAAGCACAGCAGAGGAAATACAGACACAATAATAGCATGCATCTTGGACAATGTCAGGTTATTCACAGATCTCATTAATCTTACACAGAATAACTTTTACACATGAGAGTTAGGGCATCACTAACATGGTGTAACTATAGATGTTCGTATTTAAATAATTAATTCAATATTATTTCTTCAAAATGTTCATTTGTATCACATATGTTTTGTGAATGATAAAAAACTATAAAGCCCTGAGTAAATGTATTTGAGTATTAAAACTAAAGGTAATAACTTTCTATTACATCTCAGCCACAGCCAGCTGTGGGGTCTCATGCCTCTTGTCCCATCACTCAGGCAGGTGAAGGCCTGAGGGTGGCAATTCTGAGCCCAACTCGGGCTATTTAGCAACTCAGTGAGACACTGTTTTGAAATTCAAACAAACAAATAAAGATAGATAGATAGATAGGACTTTTATGTAGCTCAGTGCAAAGTCCCTGGGTACAATACACAGTACTGTCAAAAATTTTTAAAATCCCCCAAAAGAGCCCCCCAAAACAAATAAAAACTCAGGTACTATTGTGACAGACTGAAAATATTGGTAATTACAGTCCCAGTGAATGAATATAAATGGTATGGCAAGATAAATTTATAATTCATATATATAGCTGTTTCTTCATGACGGGTGATTAGGTGGTACCCAATTTTGTGGCTTTCTGCTTGAACCAATTTCTATGCTTAACAAATATTTATGATGTGCTTATTATTTGCTGTGTTCTGGTGCAGTCCATAAGGACTTTTCAGAAAATACAACACAGGGAAAATCTGTCCTCTACTCGAAAAGTCTCTGCTTTGTGCTTTTAGATCCTTTCCAGATTTTAGTTATGATTGAAATGTGTTTTGTAAAATGATAAAATTTTGCAGATTTACTGATGTTGATTTGACATAGTGATATGGAATTCAAAGAGCTTTTCTAGATTGAGAGTTCCATTTAAAAGATTTATGGTTTCTCACTATGATGGGAGCAAATATAAAACATTGCATTAATAAAATGGCATACCCATTTGAGTAAAAGAAAGTATTTTTATGGATAACCCCATTTTATGTTTTATAAAAAGTGTTTTCATTGTGGTGCCTAAAATGTCCTAGCAAGCATTAGTTTAAGCATGTTGGTTCTATTGCTATTACTATGCTTACCTATAGTATTTTTCATAAACAAAGATTTCTAAGTGGTAAAATAGCAACTCTACATTATTTTTTGACAACTTTTTAAAATTTATATTGATACATTTAATCTTTATTCACTTTTAAGACAATATTCTAAAAAAAACCACCTTCGTTGATGAGGTAGAACCACAGCATAGATTATTTCAGATTTGATGGAAGAACAGAAGATATTGGAAGTAGTTGTAATGATCCAGGGAAGAGACAGTGATGTCTTGATTTAATAAAGGCAGTCGTGACTAAAACCTCTTTAATAAAGAGGTAGCAGAAACTAAAACCAATTTACAGGACCATAGAAATGAAGACTCAGTCATACTTAGTGACTCATAGGAAATGAGAAAAGAAGAGTTAAAAAAAAAAAACCTTCCAGTTTTCAGAAACTTTTATTCTTGAGAAAAACTGGAAACATTGAAATATAATCTCTTTTTTTTCTGGTACCAGGGACCGAACTCAGGACCCTGAGCTTGCTACTGAAGCAGTCTTTCTTCTGTTTTCCTTTGCATAATATATTGATCTAGTTTTTTGCAGCCTAAATTTATCAATTTGTATAATAATGAAAGAATGGAAAACACATGAATGATTTAAAGCTTTCTATTGAATGATCTGAGTGCTCTTGGTAGGTGTGCTTGTTGTCTTCTTTGCTCAACCACATTAAAGCTTTCCTAATGGAACAAAGATGAGAGAATCATAATTTGAAAAAGGATAAAAGAAGAAAGAAATTTGGTTGGTTGATTGGTTGTTCATTAGAAGGGAAAAAGTAGGCACATTTTCACATTTTTGCATGCCTACAGTTTTCCTGGAAATTCATCATAGCCACTCTAACCCCATTCTTATGGTAATATTCAAGTAATTTGGAATAATATTTTGTATTTTCAGGAATTTTTTCCTCTAAACAGCTTCTTTTTTTATATTTCAAGGATGGTACCTTTACAAGATGGTAATTAATAGTATTAGGTTAAAAAAAAAGACAGCAAAGCAAAACCAGGAGCAATACAATCAAACAATACGAAAGATATTTTATTCCTTAAACATTTTAAAGCATCTGCCATGACTTTCAAAGACATCTGCATCTTTTTTGGTAGTCTTCTCATCAAAAGTAGTCTAATTTTCCTCCCACTGAATATAAAATGGTCTTAACAACCCAATTCTAGCCAAAAGTAAGAGGTGGAAGTGATACTGGATAAGGTCTGCTAGCTTATAGAAGGCCAAGCAGCTTCTCCTGGCTCTCTCTTTTAATGGAATGATCATCTTTGAAATATAGTCATACCGTCTAATGATCAATCAGGCACAAAGAAAGCCAAGGTATTGGTATGCTAGCCTTGCGTCCAGCTGGGAATCCAGCTGACAACGAGGTGAACTCTGAGACATTCAGTGTAGGGATGGTAAAGGTGACGCTTGCCACCAGCACTCCCCACTTCTAGCTGATGCCACATGAATTGTTTCTATCAAATCTTCCTTGCATTGGAGATGCATAAGTTAAAAAAGCTATTGTTTGAAGCTTTGAAATTTAGAGTCATTTATCATTCAACAATAGACACTAGAACATCTTTCACTGAACTAAGTGGTATAGTGAAGTTTATAAGAACAATAAACTACAAATTGTTTTTATAAATCATTTTCTCATTGGTGATTTTTTTCTACATACATCACACAGGTAATGTATTGTATGATCCACTTTAGGAAATGTTTACCATCCATCTGTATTTTTTCCTGAAACTTCTGAAGTCATCCTTTTTCTTTTTTAAAATTTTGTTGATTGTTATGTGAGGTAAAATCATAATATGTCTAATGTTTTCTTCCATGATTTTCAAGAATTAGAATATAAATATAAATAACATACTTACAAATAATATTAAAATGTTGCATTATTTCAAAGGCCCTTCACTTCCATTGTGCTAAATACTCTCTCTCATTGTTATTATTAAGCCCAAACTAGTTTTGACTAGAAGCCACCCTACATTATTGTTGATTTCTTAGATCACAGTTACACACAAAATAAATCAAGGATTAAATTCAATATATTGTCAACAAATGAATAACTTCATAGAGTTTCTCCCAGAAAATGTTATATTCTATCCAAACCTTCTTTTTTCACCTGCATAAAAGCACACAGTATATTCCCTTATTGATGTCATGTCAGACTTCTCCACTGGTTATTACCAAAGTTCCTGCCTCACCTTTATAAAATTCCATGAAGGCATTTGCTCTGAAAAACTATATTTTTACTCTGCTTTTCCCCTTAAGAAGTATATTTTTGACTATCAAATAACCATAGCCATTTTCCAATCTTGATTTCCATTTTACAAAGTCACAGCGATCATAATAAGATTATATTTACTGACCTGTTTTAGAATCTCAATTTAAATTTACTTATCCATCCTCAGTGTGTTGGTTTATAGATACCGAATCCACAAATACACTGAAATGATAGGGCCTTATGCCATGGTCCTGAAATCCAATTTCAATTCACTGATGACATTTTCAAACACAGATATCTCTTTATAAATTTTATTTCTCTTCTGTAGTCCCAAAGCTCTAGGATAATCTGTTATGAAGTTTGATTTGATGAAGTAGAAGTTTTTATTAGACCAATAAAATTCTATAGTTAAGAATCAAAGTACTGAAAACATACACTGGGGTTTTTTTTAATATATTTTTTTCACCCTTTATACATTCACCTTCCTATCTTTAGCCAAATGTTGTGATTTTATTTTGACAGTTTTTATATTTATACACATTCTAATCCATCCATAGCCAATCCCTTTTAAAAGACTAGCACATTTAGGACAAAACAACCTAGTATTAATAACCGGGACACACTTTCATCTCCATCTTGCTAATTTTGTAGAACATCCACGAGTGAAATAAGAATATGTCATGGTATGAAGGAAGATATTTAGATTTTATAATAAGCCAGCAAAAATTAACTAAATTAATATGTAAAAGAACATATGCCTTAATAACATTAAAATGTTCTTTTAGTTTTGGTTTTCTTGACCCAATATTAACTCTAGGCCTGAAAACTATCTCATGGACTTAGAAAGAAGATTTAATGGGACACTGGAAAAATATGAATCTTTGAAAGATCGGAGTTACCTTGATTTTAATTCTACATCTGCTATTAACTGTATATTGGTCAGCTTACCCAATACTGAGACCAAATATCTGAGACACATGACTGAAATGAGAGATTGATTTGGCTCATCTTTTCAGAGATTTTGGCCCACAATTTGTTAGCTACAAGGCAGAAACATCGTGGAAGAAAGACTCAGCAAAAGAAAGGATACCTATGGGACCAGGAAACATAGGAGAACAACAGCACCAGCCAAAGACATCTCCAAAGGCAAGTCCTCAGGGACCCAGGTCCTCCTGGCCCTGCCTCCTAAGAGCACATTCAGATATGAGTCTAGTGGATTAATCCACTATTAATCCACTAATGAGTACAGAACATGCACAATGCAGTCATCTCTCCAGGAGTCTCTTCCTGCAGTCAAGTTGACAGTTAAGATTAAAGTTGTATTAATTCCTTGATATTTTCTAAATCATATTTACCTAAAACCAATCACTCAGCTGTATGGGAATGAAAGTCATTTCAGGTTCCAAAATATAATGAATTCTATTTAAAGTTATCACATAAATTTCATGTGAGGAAATGTAATCTTATGTTCAGTAATATAAAAAAAAAACATTTTAAATTATTGGTCAGTTTAAATGTAGCTTTTATTTCAAATAAGTTTTTATGTTTAAAACGTAATTTTTTAAATGTTAAATCATTGTTGTTAATGGCCAAATAATTTCTTCCTGATTAATAAAGTGTAAATAATTCATTACTTTTAGGATCATAGATTAGGGTAAAATACAAAACATTTCCAATATTTGCATTCAGCAATTAGAATTATTCAGTTATTTTCAGAACTACCCGTAATTGTGTCCAAAAATATTTTCAAGCTAAAAGCTTCGCAAGATTTTCATATGAACATCAATTTAATTTTTTTGTCGCTAGACTGTGCTCCACGTGATATTTATGTCTATTTCTCCTGTCCAGTTATCCTACTGCTTTCTGTTTTCTATTTGCTTCTTGCCCCTTGTATATTCTTTTCCAAAGCCACCCTTTTGCCTCACCTTCCGGTTTGTTCTTAAGGAATCTGATGCTGCCTGTAGACGATTAGGGCATTTTAAGGAGTGAATGAGCGCTGTAAACTTAGTAATAAATATAATTTAAAAACCTCTATTTCTTTAAGTTGCAATTCGTTTTGAGGCTTTATCCTTCATTTTTTCTTACTAAACCTCAATACCGAAAGTGCTTTTCACAAAACAAAGCCGAGTTTTCTACCTTATTTGAAAAACCCGATTACATTAAAAATTATAGTTGTAAAACTTTAAATATTGGACGACTGTTATTTGAGTATTTTATTGTCAAGAGATTTAAATCAGGAGCTTACAATTAGTCTAAATTAATGTGTGTGGTGTTACTTATGCATTTGGTATTTGCTCTTAGTCTACATAAGAATAGAATCTTCCAGTGCTATTATACATATTGATGGGTGTTAGGATATATACACTGCTTAGCTTTATCTAGCTCTGATATATATTTTATTTCACATTTTCATTACTTTTTGACAATATTAATTGGATATGTAGTTTCTAATTATTATCAAGTAGATTTTAAGAAAAGCATTTATAAATTTTTGATGTCATTAGCCAAAAATGTTCTTAGAAAAAATAATAGATATTGTTAACACTTAAAAATTATAAAATCATATCTATGAGAAATACTAGGGATATGGGTAGTTTTGAATATATTCTAAAACTTCATTGCATATCATCAGGATCTAAACTTTTATAATAATGAGAAGACAGGAGGCAAACAATGCACCACTTTTAAATAATACTAACAAAATTATACCATCATGGTACTCCATAGAAGATTTGAATTTTTATGTTCTTTGAAATTTCAATATAGTCAAGAAAAAATTGCTTAAGTGATGTCTATTATAATGTTGTCTTGAATATGATGAGGCAATTTTGATCTTTGCCATGAAAAGAATGTTCCTGTGTATATTACCACTCCAATCCTATGATAGAGATATGATTATCCTCCCATTTTGTACTTTATGCCCTTTGTTAAATTAGGCCTGAGAAAGGAAGCACAGAGGCAGTTTGTTGTTTACTAAAACAATGGCATCCACTTCCTCTATCTCCTGGTCATGTGAAGACATAGAGAATTAGCAGAAGGATGTTGATGGAGTCTAAGAAGGAGTCATTAGAAATAAAAAATAAAAGTCTATGATATGGAAATCAAAATCTTCTCTGGATTTCTGCTATCTTCATAATTAAACTTTGGGCTTAGTTCTCAGCTTTTTTCACCCTTAAGAGATTTGAGTCTTTGTAAATACTGGCAAGAAATATTTGAATCTGAAGTTTTCAATTCATTTTTATTTCATTTTTCTGTGTGATATAAGATAAGGGTCTAATTTCATTATTTAGCATATGGATATCTCTTTTTCCCATGGTCATTGACCATTCATAATTATTTGCTGAAGATTTGTTGACAAGATATGTTTGGTTTTATTTCTGAACTCTCTTCTACTCAACTGGATTTTGGTTTTTTGTTTTCATGGATAAGAAAATATGGTTTTTCCAGCTTTGATCTTTTTGTCCCTCCAAATTGCTTTAGATAATCAGGATCTTTTGTGGTTCTATATGAAATTTAAAGTATTTTTTTGTTCTGTAAAAGAATGCTATTATAATTTTGACTGAGGTTATATTGACTCTGTGTACTGCTTTGAGTAGCATGGATATTTAACAACACAATTTCTTCCATTTCATGAACATGGAATATTGTTCCATTTATTTTTTCTTCTTTTTGCATTTTCATCAATGTTTTATAGTTTAGAGTATAAACATTTCCACCCTCTTAGTTAAATTTATTTTTAAAATATTTAGTTCTTTTTAGTCTTATTTTCAATGGGATTGCTTTAATAATTTCATTTTTGTATACTTCATTTTAGTGTGTAGAAATACAACCAATTTTTTATGCTATGTTTGCTCATTTATTAATTCTGTGACTGTATCCACTTTACTCTTGTTCCCACTTACAAGGTGAGGACTTCTTAAAATGGCGTGCCTTAACTCTGTGTGACAAAGACAGAATGTGTGCTGAGAGTCACCTGTTTATTTTCCCTAGGATGGTCCCTTGAAATGCTCGATATTGTGTGTCCTCTCCTGTCCATCCTTTTTGTACCCACTCATGAGTCATCTGCAAAGATTCTCACTTGCTGTGAGCGAGCGTGCTGTAGCAACCAGGTATGGGGAGAAAGGCAGGTAAAGTAGGAAGATCATTAGTAGCACCCATGGGTAAGGTGGAAGTGGTCTACATGGCCCACATCCCCAGTGGCTCATGGAGTGGTCTACTGATGAAGTCTGCCAAGTTGTCAGGAGATACATGCTCCTTTGTTGAATTTTCAGCTGTGGTTACCTCTTCCCTGCTCACATCCTCTCCTAGCCATTCAGGGATACCGATTTCTCTATACTCCTCATGGGGTGAGAAAGAGTTGCATTTCTTGGCAGCTGTTCACCCCCTGGGAAAGTAGGGTGCTCACTCTTCCTTGTGGGAGAAATCATGGGTATCTACTGGTACCCAGCTAAAACAGAGATAAAATGAAACAGTTTTTCTTGTCCTCTTCAATGTGTCTATTTTGAGATTTTTTTCCCCCAGAAGGGAGCTGAGCTTCTCCATTTTCCTCTTGGGCTCCCACAAAAGGACTGTGGTGTACAGATGGCTGTCAAAAGCCACTCAATGTGGGGAGATGATGGCAGAAGACTCCTGTTCTACCATCTTGCTGACTTTGCTGAGAGGGAGATCTGACATTAGAAAGTGGCACAACAGCAAAATTTGCCGGAGTGTGACAATTACAAGCATCATCTATCTTGGACTTCTGAATTCACTGTTTCTCCCACCTCTTTACGTATTTTCTCTATTCTTTCCAATTTAGTGTGAAGAGTAAACCAAAACTGAATGAGGTCATGACTTTATTTTTCAGTGTGTCCCAACTTCAGCTTTCCTATTTTGCTAATGTAACTGAACAAAATTACATTTTAATATTCTTTGTCCCAGATTCAGTGGGAGGTTTCCAATCACAACAAGATTTTCTGGGAAGAATTTATTATTGATGTGTTCAAATTTTAATTAAAGACAGTAATGAAGACTAAAGTTTTCATTGTAATAATTCTTTGTTAAGTACTAATAAATTTTTTTCACATGAAAATACATATCTTTTGCTGTAAATAACACTTTGTATTTAATTGGATAACTCAATTTTAATGGTGGTGAGTATACATTCTGCATTTACATTTCATGGCCTGGTTGTTACTGTAGTTTTTAATGCATTTTTCAATGTTTGAAGGAATTTGTACAGGTTAATTTTTACATTATTACTTAGAATAGCTTACCTGCCATTTTAAATGAAAACGTTATGGAATACTATAAAGCACTATTTGATATGTAGACCCAGTTATTTCAGCTTTATAATAATTTGTGTCTTAGGCTTCCTAAAGTTGAACAATTGAGAAATAATTATAATTTTTTAAGTTGGGTTATTTTTTTCCTTTCAGAAAAATACTGTCATTGCTGACCTCTTTTTTTGGCTATTGTATATTTTTTGGTTTTTTACTTTTAGCATAAAACTTGGAATTTCAGCTATAAGAATGAACAAGCTTATTTTTGTTACCATTTGGTGCCTCTAGAGGTTTCTTACAAGAATAATGTTAACTTCTTAATAAAATATGTACCAAATTTACTGGCTTATTCAAGATTTTAGGACTTTAAGATAGCATTATCTATGGCATATTTTTTTTTATTTTGAACAAAATCAACAGAAATATACATATTTGTATTGAATTGTATGTGTGTTTTAACATTTTTGTGTAGTTTCTAGTTATTACTAGTTAAGAAAGAGGGATACTAATAAATAATAGTGAAGAATAGTATTCAGAATATGTAGTTTTTGATTTTTTTGTCTCTTCTTACTCTTTTTGACCTTTCACAGCTCTGAACTGATGGGTTATATAACATGAAGCATGAATCCACAGATTGATAATTCATGTATAAGCCTTCACATTAATTTAACTTATCATATCATATCTACTATAAGATTTCTACAATGCCAATAGCTTTTTTTAAATTGTCACAAAGATAGGTATTTTAAAATATTCAAATCCTTAAGTAAATTAATTAACTAATACAGCTGGCAATTCAGGCCAATCCCAGGTCAGGCTTGTTCACTGCTGGTCTGCTCTGGGTTCGTAGCAAGATAAAGAGCAAAGTTTAAAGCTCATCTTTTAGTTACTGTGTTTTTCTACATGTTTCCATTTGTCCATTAGTTGCTTCATTTTAACTACTTTTCCAAACAACTTCATTTTCCTGCATAAAAAAATCCTCCTAAGACAACCTTCTAACCAAAATGTGCATCTGTTGAGAATCTCCCAACAACTGTGTACAGCCACAAATGATTCAAAACCATCCATCTCTGCTCCTTTGAGCTATTAATTTGAATTTTATTGATGGCAGCTAAATAGTAGGAGCTCCCCATGGTGGTAAATATGCAGTAACAAATGTATGTAGTCACATGTGGAGACAAAACATCTGAGAAATAAATATGCTTCTCTTCATTGCTGGAATGTAGTCTAAGGGGGGCACAGAAGCAGTTTGCACACCCAGAAATAGAAGACAATCTAACATTGCATGTGTTTCTGTTTATGTAAGTGAGAAATAGTAATAAAGCGTAGTGCTATCATAACTGTTTACAAAAAAAAGGGTAGTTTCTTATAAACATCTCAAAAACTATTTATTGCATAGTTCTGCACTGGATAATGATCAATTTGTGGGAAAGATATAAAGCACAGGAATGATTAAGAAGCAGAGACTAATGGAAATGACTTGAATGATGAAATTCAGAGAATATAGGAAAATTGAAAGAAAAGAATGTTTGAATGACAACATTTAGGAATAGGTTAGAAGACATTTTAAGTCATTAAAAGTTTAAAGAAGTACATCTTGAAAGCACAACTTCTTACTGTATTTAAAATTACAATTGATATCTCAAGGGAAATGTGCCTGGCTTTTAAATACTTAGTTTCATTTAACCCAGACTCTGGTACATTCAACTTTGATGCCTAAAATTTGCATATTTATGCAAAATGTTGTTTTCATACATCATTTGACAAATGATAGCTTCAATCATGTGTGCCAGCCTCTGCTGCTGGAGAAAAGATACAGGTCTCATCCAAATTGAAAGAAGGTATTTGTCAGCTTTCAATATGACCAACAGGCTTGTGCCTGTTGGAAGCAGGTGTGTGAAGCACAATTTTAGGCCACATATGTTTTTGATTTTTCAATTACAATTTTCTTGACAATGTATTTAGACTATTTTTGCTTTCACAAATGCATTAAATACACATCACAACACATCTGTACACATACAAATAAACTCTAGTTAATTTGACTTATATTTTTCTCTGTGAGAGCATTTTAGGATATTAATTTCTATATGAATTCCATTCAAATGTATTCAATGTAACACTAAATCTTACATTTCTTATAATATTATGTGCTTCTCCTGACTCTATCAGTCTGTACTTATCTGAGCAGTCAAGTAATAACATTCATGGCTGGTCCAGAGAGTCTGCTTTGAAATTAGTGATACCTTAAATTTTTATAAATCACAATTTTTTGGCCCTAAATTCTAGTAAAATGTGTTTGTCAGTTGTTCAGAAATGACACTATCCTTGGGAATGGTAATTCAGCTTAAAGGATTCCTACATTATCCCCAAAACACTTCCAATATTTTAGAAAGACATGTTTGTAGAAAATATCTTCCTTAAAATTATGTTACATTAACTAATGTGATTTTCTTCTCAAGAATTTTCTTTCTCCTCCATTGTTTTCCCCCTTTTATCCCTCTGTCTATAAATTTTCTTCAAGTCCAGGATTGCTGTTTCTTGCCAAATCTTTTATAAAATATTGATAGAACTAGTTGAAAAAAAATCTACAGTGTTTCTGAAAAAACAAATTTCCCGATTATGGAAAACGAAAGAGCCAGGCAACCCAGCATGATCCATGTTTCCCATAAGAAGCCCTACACAGCAACACTGTTGGTGTGAGAATTGAGAATAAGTCCCAACACTGATGAAAGGAAGAGATTTTATATATATGTTTTATCTTGGAAATTTGTCTAAAGGCAAAGTCCTTGAACTTAAGAGAAGTGACACAGAATTGTATGTATTGGTGAGTAGTAAATGTCCTTCTTTCTCTACTGTCAACTGACATTCTGCCTTCATCCAGTCAATGAAGAGTGTGGAGAAGCAGGGTGATTGCAACATTCTGAGAAGTTATTCCCCGCATAGCTTCTGAGGTAACCAGGGATCTTCTAGACAGAGAGACATTGCATTCTTCTGATGATGTTGCTGATATACAGAACTTGTAGATCCACCCTACTCCCACTGTTAGAATCTGGCACATGATGAAAGAGTCTGTGGGCTAGCTTTGCAGGAGCCTATGATCCTCTTAGAAATGTAGATGGCCCCATTCTGCACTCTCCCACATGTTAGTGGAGAACACTAAGATGCTAACCAGAAATCTCTGAATTTCAGCCACATAAATGCAGTTAGAGCTTGGTGACTTCCTCTAGTCTAGAGATTTCTGAAGGCCTGTGTGAGGTCTTCAGTAGTCCTTGCTAGCCCTCTTTACTTTTTGTCATTGGCACATTTATAATACATAATTACATTCACTTTGAAGAATTGGTACACTGGTAAGACCTGAATCTTGATTATTTCCAACCTCCCTTTCTGAGTTCTCCTTATCTCCACAAAGTCTCCCTCCCTGTTTCCTATCACTTATCTTTTATTTTGCTTTTGTAATTATTTATATTTTTGGTTCTGAAGGGTGATGCTCTTTATGGAGCTTCGTGTCAGCCCCTGTCTGTTGCCTTAAGTGACATGCAAAGAGAACCTGTCATTTTGCCTCTCTCTTAAGAAACACAGAGGTTGTTGGTGTGGGAGGGACAGTGTATCTACCCAGGCAACAATAAGACCAGATTATTGGTATATCCATCCTCAATAAGAGATAAACTATATATGCTTGAAAAGAAAAAAGTATAATGAAAGGTCTCTTTGGGAAGGAAGGCTCTTTGTCTAGAAAGAAAAGGAAAAAAAAAATCCTCAATCTAAAGCACTCAAACATACCCAATCAAAGAGAGATTACATCCTGATCAGAACTACCAATATAGCACTGATTCTGACCGAACCAATCAGTTTTCTCTGTTCTAACTCAACATTTGGGACTCTCTCATGTGTCATCTCTATACTCAGACTTCAAGGTACCTAAGCCTAGAACACAGAGGAGGACCCAAGACTTTGGAGTATAGCTGTACTTGCTTTGCTCTCCTTGAAGGAGCTGGAACAATTTTAGTAGCTCTAGAAAAGAGAATAAGCTCAGTTTTCTATTAGCTGTAGGACCAAAGTTAGAGATGAGTAAGTCAAGAAATAAACATTGAAATTAGACTATTCTTAAAGAAATTAGTCAGTTCTTTATAAACAAATTGGCAAGGTGGTTACAAAACTGGGAGTAGTAGTGGGGAGAGTTGTTAAGGACACAGGAAAAAAAAAGAAGAGTTACTAAGTAGAAAAAATAAAAGCTTAAGTGCCAATATCCCTGCTACTCTAGAGACTGTGGGAGGAGGACCTCAAGTTCAAGGCCAGCCTAAGCAACTTAGCAAAAAACTGTTTCAAAATATAATTAGTTTAAGGGAGTGGGGAGAGTCCTGAGGCTGTAGCTCCGTCTCAGAGTACTTTCCTCCCATCCATGAGGCCCTGGACCGAACCCCCCCCCACCCCGCCACACAAACACACACTAAGAAAAGTCACACTTAGAAAGGAAAATTTAAAATGAATTTTGTCTGAAGTTCTGGTCCTGCAGAGGGATATGGTCATATACCTCTACGTCAACCATCTGTAAATATTAGGATTTTTATAATTAACAACTTCCCTCAAGGAATCTAACCATTAAGTACTGAAAACATGTACCAATAAAAATAACAGCTAAAAAATAAAGGAGAAAAGTATCCTCTTTTTTTCTCAACAAAATGAAAACAAAGTAGTACAATCACAACGTGCATGCAGCTCTAGAGACTGGTTCTACAGACTGGGCTCAGCAGGGCTAGGAGTTCCCCCCACCATTATCAACCACCCGAGGTCCTTCCCTCACCCTTTGCGGGACTTTCCACAATTACAGGGTAGTGGGAAGATCTTCTATGCCACAATTACCAATGGCCACAGTACAGCCAGTCAGAGAAGTGCTTGGTTAGGAAGGAAAGCCTCAGATGTCAGTACTGTTATCAGCTAATTCTACCCCTAAACTGAATCAGAGTTCCTGAATTGAGCCTGTCTTAAATTCCCAAAGTGGCAGAAGGCCTTCTCATCTTTCATGGTCCTTTTTCTCAGGTATTTGCATTCTATTGATATGCTATATCTGTTTCTCCATCTGAACTTCTAGTTACCTTCCCAAAAAAGAAATCAGGTTAGTGTGACATGAATTGCACTCAGTGTGCCCATGCTGGCTCTTAATGCTTATGCCTTCCTCTCCTAGGTGCTCACAAATCATGCATTCAATAATTGGATTTAGGATCGTTGGAAGAATTGATGTGAAGGTCACAGACATGTAGTTCACATAATGCCCCTGCTTTCCCTTCAGAGGACCAGAGCAGCCATGTCCCAGCTCCTCTCGGTTTTCCATGGCTCTCATACAGCTCTGCCAATAATTTCTTCAGTGGGATGTCTCAGTGTCCCGACACGTCCTTGTCTGCACCTGAAGAAGTGAATTCATTTTAAATTCCTGGTGATTTTTTTATAGACCCTTCACCAACGTGAAATTTAAATTTATTTTCCTGAATGATCATTCAATTATTTTCAGAAATTCTATTTAGATAAGATGGAAATAAAATCAATATATTGATAATAACTTTTGTGCAACCAGAGTGATTGCAAATCTTGTACAATGGGGCAATTCATTGAGGCTTGGTGATGAAGTCTTAAAAATATTTGAGAAAATCTTTTTTAGCTATTTTTAATATGACACAATTCATTTCTAGCTTCTTTTAAAAATTCAAGAGACCAAATTTAACATATACAGCAAGCAGTCTGATTTTAACTCTGTGAAGCTAACGAATATTTGACATCAACAAACATGAAATCACACAGAAAGAATTAAAGAAAAAAATAATCTGAGGTCTTTGTAATACATTCTTTAAAAGTCAAGTAAATAAGGTAGACATTAAGCTAATATATTACATGTAACCTAAAGACTTACAATCATCTACAAATTTGAATATTGTTACCATGGGAAAATACAGATGGAAAAATTAAAATATAACATGTATACAACATACAACATCTGAAAAATTGTAAAGAAGGATGGAGTTGAAGCAATTTCCCTAATTAATAATTAACATACATCCTTTGGTCTTCTTTTACAGCTTTAAATTAGACAAAATTCTGCAAAATTCTGGTCTAGTTATCTAGTACAAGTTCTAAGATGCCTGTCAAAAGAAAGACAATTAACTCCTAAAATCTTAAGATAGACATTCACAATTTGCCAAGTGATAATGGTTTAGAATATTAATAAGGATTATGGATTACCTCATCAAATATCTAGAAATTTGCCAGATAAAATTTGTGCAGGCTAAAGAGAAAATATGAAAACTTGTATATTTGACCAGGAGAAAAATGTCTGATACTAAATATCTGTTATAATACTCTATTCCAAAACTGTTTGAGAAAATGGTTGGCCTTGCCTTTAGGGTTAGGGTTAAGTAATGACATATTTGTTACGGCTCAGTAGGCCCATCTGAAAATAAAAAAGATTTTCAAGTACAAGAAATTATAAAATTAAAATCAAATATTATAATTATTCACTTGGAAGCATCTAAATTGAACAGTTTCTATAATTTAAGAACTTTTTAGTACATAGTGAGAGTATGATAATTGCAATTCCCATAAACAAAATTCTTTACAAATGTAAATGTAAATGCCCACGGACATCTAATATTAATGACAAGAAATTATGTAATGTGCAAAATCTATCACCATTATGCCTAGCAGTTTACTCTACCTTAACACACATTTTTTCCAGCCAATTCTATTCTCTCAGGGCATCGGTGTGGCAGAAAGAGTAGGCTGTTGGGAGTAGGAGTGCTCAGTGATTAAGAAATGACCACTGAAAGACTATAAACAGACACGGAATCAAAAGAGTTAAAGCACAGAAATGTGTTACACATTACAATGCACTCAAATCGTTGATATCCGTAAGTGTAAGAAGTTCAAAGTGAATCGTCAAAAATTTTATGTTCAGGGCCCAGGGATTTAGCTCAGTGGTGCACACCTGCCTCACAAGCTCAAGGTCCTGAGTTCAATCTTCGATAACAGAAAAAAATAATTATGTTCAGCATCCATACATAGAAAGATAAAGGATTCTGGGTTAATTTCCTGGGGATATCATAACAAAAATAATTGCATAAGAAAAGATCCCGATGATGAATGTAACTGTATTGTATACCTAAAATATACCAGTAAACTTAATGAAAAAAAATTTATTCTTTTCCATTTCTAGGAGTAGAAGTTCAAACTTACAGTGTTCTCCAGATTAGGTCCCCTGCAGATTCAGAGGGAGAATCTATTTTACCCCAAGAGATTTGAATTTTACCCCAAGAACTTGGTGGTTGCCAAAAATGTTTGACACTTTTTTGCCTTGTAAATGCATTATTACAGTGTTTGTATTTGAAGGTGAGGAGATATCATTTAATTCACTATAGATGTACATGATATTTCTGCCAATAACACCAGAATCCATCATACCCTCTCCACCAAGAAGCTACCTTCAAAGCATTTCCCTTTCCATTCATCACACATTAGAGTCATTGGAAAAAAAAAATATATATATATACATGTATTATATATATTCAATATAGTTACAAATCCTTTAGTTCAAAATGATTTTACAGACCTGTCATCAGTTGAGTTGTGTCCACATGGCTATTTGATTTTTTTTCTTGTTTCATTTTCTTTCCTAAGTATATATATCCTGAGAGTAGTGACTGTTTCCCTACTTCAGTGCCATTGTTCTAGTGAGCAGAAAATCATCTTTTACCAAACAGATACTACAAAAATATCTGTTGAATTAATATATGATATTTGAAAAAATATATTGTGGCCTTTGTTCTATATTTTATTAAACCCCATAGCTGCACCTAAGGCAAGTCTTCTGGACAATGTATATAATTATACTACGCAAGTTTTTACAGCTGAACATGGCACATATGCATTTTCTATTAAATATAGAGCAGCTTTTTTGCAACAAATTGTATATGCCTTAATTTATGAAATAATAGCCCAGTGAAGTAGATAATATTTAAGGTCCCATTTTAAGATTACCAATAAAAAAGTGAGTGTTAGAGAGGTTAAAAAATTTTCCCAGCAGTGAGCTGAGAAGCAAAATCAGAATAAATATTTTGGGTTTAATTAATTTCATTTCATAGATAAAAAATATAGACATTTATATCTAAAAATATAGATGTCTATAGAACCTACCCTACAGCTTGAAAAAAATTCATGGTTCAACGATGGCTCAATAGCACAATTTTCAGGTGTAAAGATAAACTCATTGTAAGTACACATAAAAAATCCTTAATCACTTAATACCAGATTAAAGAGTTATGTGTATTAGCTAATCAGTAACTAAATAAAGTTCTTTAAACTCTTTAAGTATTGTGTTTAAGAAGAAATTAGCAAAACCATTTCCAAGTTGCTGGTTCATTTGCATGAACATTCAATTTCTGCTATTAATAACCTGTTTCCTAGGTAATGAAAGTCTAAAAATCAATGAATATTGCTTTTCTTTAACTGTTAGGCTTCAGGCCATATAGCACTATATGACAGATTTTCAATAAGGTAATAATTATGGACCAAATTGCAATGGAAATTAACTCAGTAATGATGTATTTTCATAATGTCTGTGATCACTGAGAATTTTTGCTGGTTCCATTTTCTTTTTAAGATATGGTTGCAGAAATAAGAGATTGTGGGTTGGAGCTAATGGATTATTAAAGTTTTATGATAATATTAGTCATGGCTCTTACTTATGGGGCAGAGATTCCAATATTCAAGATACCATTGTCTCAGAGAACCAGATTATATTCTTGGCCATGTTTAACGACTTCAGCAAGGAAATTTAGTTCCGATTGTCTTGTGAAATGTGAATTGTAAAGTGCAATTATCAATACTATCAACAAAATTCACATAATGGGTATCCATTAATAGATACTAGGACACATTTATAATTTGTCAGTTCAAAAAAAGAGAAAACAATAAAAATCAAAGATTGAAAGAATAGCTGCAGTTAGAAAGATGCCACAAATGGTTACAATTTTTGCCTCACTTTGACAATATTTGATATGCAAAAATAATGACCAGATTCTAAACTTAAGTTCAGAACTAGGATGAGGCAGGCTTTCTTTTTTTAAAAAAATTAAATTCTTTTATTGGTACATTGTAGGTATACAACACAATTACATTTCTCATTGGGAATTGTACCTTTACATAATGCATC
>NW_004624932.1:688935-718646 GCF_000247695.1 Heterocephalus glaber | reverse complement strand
TGGAGAACTGTTTTCCATCCTTTTACTTTCAGTCTATGAATTTCTTTTTGAGTTAGGTGTGTTTCTTGTACACAACATATTGGTGATCCCTTGAATATTTGCCCTGGCATACCAGCTTGTAAAATCCTGAAGTTCCTCAAGTTTGGGACCAAGAAAGTCTCTTGGTTCCATTTTTCCCTATCTAGACCCACAACCTCAGTATCTCCTAAATGTATACCCTTAGGACTCACCTTTCCTGTTACTGGACATATACCATAACTCAGATATTTCAACTTCTTATTGAATATCTCTTCCTGAATGAATGTCTCACATGCAACCTAAATTCCATTGTTTCAAAATGAGCTTTTGATCTTTCAAATCTCATCAATCTCTGGCAATATTCATTGCAGTAAATAGTATCACATTTAATCTATCTTGACATTGTTTTATATTTCTATTTCCTTACTTTGATGTATCACCAAATACTACTAACGTTATATTTTACATGCTGAATCTTTTTTCTTCTATCACTATCACTATCTAATCTTTCTTTTGATTTACTAATATAATCTCCAAGTAATTTGTCATATCTGTGGTGTTCCTCCAACCTCTCATCTAAATACACCAACATAATGGATCACAGTCTAATAATGCCAAAACTTAGGCTATCATCCTTCAGTGGCTTTCCTCTGGGAACCATACAAGGAAACTGAAAATTGTAATAACTATTTTAAACAGAGTTGATTTAATTCAGGAATCTGATTGCTGAAGTGTTGCAAGGCTAAAACACCATACAATAAATAAATAAATCTAGAGCTTAATGATTCCATAAAACGGCTGAGGAGAGAGTGATTTAGTATTGCAAGATTTTTGAGGGCTCAGAGGAGAGGTGTGAATGGACACTTCATCAGGCATCTGAGAAGAAGCCTCACAGAGCTGGTGCAAAGAGTGCCAGCAGAAGCTTGTCACCAAAGCCTGTCACCAAAGCCCATAGCTGTTACTGGAAAACAGGAAGACAATCTCATCTCTTTTCTTCCTGGATTCTAATCCCTTTACAGCCCATTTCTTTAATGGGAGAGCCCCATAGACAGTCCTCCAAAATCCCTGATAGAAGATAGTGAGGGGGTGGTCCATTTCCCACAAGAAAATTAAAATTGCTAATTGTGATGCTGAAAAGTTCAACTGACTTTATCAAAGTTTATACTGCAAAAAAGAAATGAGAGAGCATGTTGGCAACCTTCACCAAAATCTGTGGCTCTCATAAACATGGTCCTCTTTGCCTTTTGTACTCTTGATATAATCATTTTCTTCCTATGATAACTAATCACATTACTTGTCTTGATGGATTTTTTAATATGATGAAATAATCTTCTCATCCTTTGTAATGAGCCAAATTTGAACCCAATACATACACTTATGATTACTTTACTTGAGCTTAGAATTCAGTTTTCCTTAGCTTGGTTCCCACAGGGCAAAATTAAAACTTCTTTATTGAGAGAAGATATAATCATTCTAAATTACTTGAAGTTGGAATTGTAGCCTTAGTGATATATGACAGTTTTCATTACTGGAAGCAGTGCTTAATAGATACAAAAATTAAATTGTTTCCATAGAAAATCTTCCTTAATATCATGAAAATTTAATTGGAGAAAATTTTAAGTGGGATAAGAAGCAAAATTATGTTGAAAGTTGATATTATAAATAACATTTCTCTCATTAGAAAGCCAGGAAAAATGTCTGAATAATAATTTAAAGCTGGCCCCTTTATTTGCCCCATGAAGATACAAATAGAGATGAAAATTAATTGTACTCAAAGCAAAAAGTGTCAGTAGAAAGGTTTGTCAAAAGGCGTCTTATATCTTTAAAATATAATTAAAATTTTAATGACGGATTAAAATTGGGATTCATGAAAAATAAAGAACTCTGTATGGACTTAGGCTTAGCAAAGTTTCCGACTTACACATTGATGTTTTAAGGATTTTAGGATTTAAGCTCTTCACTTTCTTGCGCGTATTAAGATTACTTTATAAGAACATCATTAAATTTTATCTGAGGCATTAAGGGATCATTTGCCAAAACAATTTTTCAGCTTCCGTAGTTATGTATTTTGAAGATTAGAAATCTTCTCACTGTAACTGAAAAATATATTCATCTTAGTTAACATCTCTTTTTAAATATTAATACTAGTGTTGCATAGGTTATCTTCATTTTTAGGACATAGTTTTATTTCTTGGCACTCCAATAATTAGTTCATCTAATCATTACCTATTACACTATTAATGATAATATTTATTACTATTCTCTTTTTTAAAAAAATCAATAAACACTTGAAAACCATATCATCTGTTATTGTTGCTTGTTTTTGTAGCTTAGTTAAACGTTTCATTTTTAAAATAAAATATCTGGACAATGATTAAAATTATTTTCATTAATATGTAAGCATCTACTAGATAGCACAGCAATAAATCCAACACAGTAGAAATTTCAATGGTAGATATAATGGTTTGGTGACATGCATATTTGGGATACGATAATTTAATAACTCAACTAAGCCCAGTAAAATGATTTGACAGGAACCATGTTTCCTCTATAACAAGTGAAAAAAAAAAAAACCAGAATTTTATACTTATATTGCACTTTGAGAGAGTAAAATTGGTTCTTATTAGCAGATGTCATTCTATTTGCATTTAAAAATTTGTAAGACTGATTTTCTCTAAGTATAAGACATCTGCAGACTGTCTGCTGAGCCTGCCTAGTACCTCAAATAACCAGTCGAGACATATTATACATCTGCTATTTTTTTGTAATCCAGACCACTGCAAGGAAGAAAATGTATTTATATTTCATAATGAAAAGGAAGTGTCTGAATGCCAACTAGTACACACAAAAGATTACAATCTGAGTTGCCAAGCTGAAATTGTCTGACATTAAATGTTTTAGTAGCTAATACTTATGAATTATTGATATTATTCCCATTTAGCAAATGGATCACATCACTATAATAATTATCACCATGCATCTCCTGCTTATCATAGTTAATGTATCATGAAAGAGCTTAGGACAGGACGTTAAAAAATAAATAATGACATTTATTTATGTTCTAGAGAAACACAAGATACTAATATAAGATTTGGGGATAATGTTCAACAGGCTTCTGACCACAGTAGGGGTGTGTATGAAGCTATTGTTTCTCTTTCAGCCATTTATTTGGAGAAATAATAATTTCTTTATTTGGGGACACTACAATTTAACATTGACTCAAATTGCCAAAAAAATCACATCACTTCTAAGGCAATTGATTTTTCTTAGGCAGAGGAAAATATTTTTCAAATAGTTACCACTTTATATTAGTTTTGTATCTATAATCACTATTTTGCTCAGGAGTGAGAAAAAAATCTACTTAAAACACCTTAAATACTTCTCTCCTAAATAAGTACTAGGTACACAAAAATATTTATACATATTGTGAGGTATATGTTTGCTCTCCCTTTTGTGTCCCAATTTAATAGTGCAATAATAATGTCAAGGCTTCAATCATCATTGTCACTTGGATTACATTTGTGTGTTCTCAGGAAAAAAGTAAGAGTAGATAGAGATTTAATATTCCTTCATGCAGTTTTAGCAAGCAAAGCCCCTTTTTTTAGCATTACAAAAACTCTCATTGTACTTGATGCTCAAAACAATTCAGCTTCTGAAACAGTTTAGTATTCCACTATTCAAGTAATTTTGGCTTCAAACACTCTATCAAGAAAGTCATTTAGTCTTGGAATAAAAAGCATGTCAGCTCCTCTTCTACCTTGCCTAATTGATCATCAGAAATGAAGATCCAAAATTTCTCACAAATAGCTCTGCAGCAATTTGTCCATTTCTAATGGCAATAGTATTCTTTATGTCATCCAAGTAGCAGTACAAGTTTTTAAGTCCTATGGTTCTATGCATGTGATAAATCAGAAGCCAACCTGCACACTGGAAAACATCTCACATAAGGTTTCTTTATCCTTTTTACTTCTACCTGTCTATGAAATGAAGAAAATTGCATTTGTCTTCTATTATTGCTCCCCAGGCACTGGGCTGCCAGGACAATAACAGTTACTGGAGCAGGAGGTGCTTTATTGACTGATACTAATTGTGTTTCCAATGGTTTGAGGGTGTGTGTGTACCTTTCAAGCAGTATTACATGGAAAATTGACTTTACCCTATAAAGTTTGAAATTTAAAACAGCCGAAGCTAATACTGGCAATCAGAGAATATACATACAAAGGATGAATACAAATGTTAAGCAAAAAAAACAAATCAAATGCATGGGTTTTTTTATTTTGTTTTGTTTGGGGCTTTTTTGGTACCAGGGATCAAACTCTGGACCTTGCACTTGCGAGGCAGGCGGTGGAACCACTGAGCTAAATCCCCAGCCTATTTCTATGGATTAACATTAAGTGCCTCTGAAAAACTGAAAGCCATGAAGATGACCTTATAACTGTAGTCAAAAGTTTTCTTTTTCAAGAGAGTATTCAGTTTTACAACTCACCACTCTTTAATTTCTCTCAAGACTTTTTTTTGTTATCAAACTTAGAGTACACTTTAAAGCCAGAATCACCAGAACTCTTAACACTCTCTAGGAAGATAGCCCATGATTGCATGAAAGCAATTGTATGTCACAGTTGGACATGAACAGTTTAAGATATGTGATTACTTCTGGATTTTAAAACATGAACATGTTTGCCTAAACTCTGTACATTTACAGAAACTCTTTTACTTATTCAGAACATTAATTGAAGTCATTATGTCTCCCCCACTATAACCATGCTGATACACGTAAACCAACACACAAAACCATGGAAATCTTATTTTTAGGTACACTTTTTTTTTTTATAACAGTTGCTTATCCTATGGCCAATGTCAAAGAAGTTTACTTCTATGGGCCCATTTAGCAAAATCAGTTCGTCAGTTTAGTACACCTTTAGTCCATACAAAGCCAGGAGAAAAGATCACTTCAATTTTTTTTGTCTATTCAAGCTAGACTCTTCAAAATGATCAGTAAGTCAATCAATATATTTATCAAACAATACTATTTGTCTAAATTTGTGTGGTAGTTGAAAACAATATAATAGTGAACAAGACACATTCAGTCTCTGCCTTCAAATAATAAGCTTTTTTCTTTGTATTCAGAAAAATGCCAACAATAAATATAGAGGAGTACATAGATAAAACATGTTGGGGTACAAATGAGATGATAATATAGGATCTGTGATAGAATTATGCAGCTTTGAAGTGCTAACTCAGCCATGTAGTAAGAGAAGTTTTGGTGAACTGAGACATTTCAAAATGACACAGGTATACACAGACTTGAGAGGATACTATTTTGAACAGAAAAAAAGTAAGTACTACAATTTGGGTACAGGCTCCACATGAAAATGAAGGTATTATGTTCAATGAACAAAAACTGGGTTTATATGACTATAGAAGAGGGAACCACGTGGTAGAGAAGGATGGATGATGAAAAATTGTCAAGGTTCAAGATAAGCACAGGAACTTCAGGGTAAGGTGTTGATGAAAAAAGTGTAGATTAACCTACTGGACTCCATAATTTAAAATTTATGCATTTCCCTTAAATTTTTGAGCAGCTGAGTTTTAGTTCCTCCAAATATTGATTTTCTTAAATATTTAAAGATGATATTTTCACTAGAAGAGTTGCCTCATAGATCAACAGAAAATTAAAGTGGTCAGTAGTGGTATGATAAGTCTTGGGGTTTACCTACCCTGGATTTATGTTCCATCCTCTTCTTAATGCTTTTGGGGATGGACACTAATCCTGCCTCTCTTACACTTTTCTGATACAAATCATCAGAGTAGCTGATAACCTCAGGTAACATAAACTCACAGTCCAAAGATATAAAAACTTTTAAAATAAAATCTATGAATAAAGAACATATACCATCTAAGAATTACTGAAAGAAGGAAAAAGAATTCAAAGTGAGCCAAAATATACAGAAAGCACTGAGAAAATATTGCTGATACAAAACAACACAAGAAAGATAATGAAGGGCTGCATGAATATATTAGATACGAAAAATATGCATATAGGTTCTGTTACAGTACCCAAAAGATGATAGAACTGAAACAGCCAAATAAGAGCTGGAGAGCTGAAAGAAAGAACTGCAGTGCTTTCAGATAGCGGCCAAAATAAAAATACAGATGAACGTGGATAAAACAAAAGCTGAGCAATTTGAAGAACAGAATCAATTTTGTTAGCATCATGAAAACAGAAGTCTCAGGAAAATGGAAGCTAAAACTAAAGATCAATAAATTATTTTGAAAAGGTAATTTGCAAAAATTTCCCAAATATAAAAATGTTTTGAAAGTCTCTGACTGAAAGGGTTTAAATGGCTTTAATAATGGGAACACTAACCTCAGATTTATAATAAATTTAATAAGATTAAATACAAAGATTAAATGCTCAAAGCCTAAAAGAATAATAAGATAATTCATGAAAGAATTGCAGTTAGATTGTGATAAATATTTCAGTAGCAACTTTGGTTGCAGAGCCCAGTAGAGTGACATTTTTGGAAAAGGTAGAAAAAATTAGTACTAAAAATTTCTATTTATCTAAATTATCATATAAATGCAAGAGTAAAATAAAAACACTTTTAGTCATATGTTGCTTTGGTAAGTTTGCCACATCATGCCATATATTGAAAAATCTTTTGTAAGAAGTATAATAATAAAAATATTTTTAAAATCCAGAATATGTTGCAAGATATGTGGAAAATAAGTACAGTCTATTATGATTTTTGTCCTGAAGAAGGGTTAAATTCATTAGATCAATTATATTCATTACAAATTTAAAAGACTGACCCATCTGTAATCTAAAAATTGAAAATCTAAGAGGAAGAGAGAAGTGAAGATTTTTTTTAAAAAGCACTTTGTTGTGATTGTTTTACGGGAAAGATGGAGACTAAAAATGAAGTGTCACCAACAAATTTTAGTGTGAGTTTTAAGCTAAAGAAAAACTATCTTACATATAGTAAGTTGGAATATATAAAAGTATCAGAAAAGTCATTCTATTGGAACAATGCATAAGGGACACAAAACAAAAATAAGTACAGTTCATGGGAAATAAAGAACTGTTATAGAGGAGTAAGATTATAAAATAATGGTAATTAAAGTAATTCATAGAGATTAAAAGTGCCAACTAAAAAATTGCATCTATAAAACTAGAATTGAAAACAAGATCCAACCCTATATTGTTCACAGGAAACATACAAAGAAGGAGAAAGTTTGAACATGAAAGGAAGGGGGAAAATATTCGTGGGAAGTACAACCAAAATGATGCCAATGTAGTAATGCCAACAGAACAAAATGCATTATTTAATTAAACAGAAACAAAGAAAATAGAAACATTGACAAATATGGACACTCTATACCAAATAATGTTAAAATAAAATAAGAAATATTCCTGACTACTGAATATCACATAATAATGGAGACTTAAAATATATCAAGAAACAGCTGGCAGAAATGCAGGAAAAAGAAGATCAATAACTGCAAAATAAATTTGAATATACTCTTCTAAAAAGGGAAAGAAAAAATAAGAAAAGGAAAAAATGGAAACAAAGTCTTTGCAAATAGAGAAGGGTGGAGGGGTGAAGGGAGGGCAGGGGAATGGGGGAAAAATCAGAAGCAAATTACATCATGGAAAGGTACAAGATCCCAGTGATGAATGTAACTGTGTTGTATACCTAAAATGTACCAAAAACTTAATGAAAAATATTGACTAGAGGCATAAAAGTAATCAAAATAATAAAATTTGAATAATATAAGTAACATATAGAGCTAATAGATACATGTAGAAATCTGAATACAAACAACAATACATTTTAATCTCAGACTAATATTTATAGAAAGTAAACCACTGATTAGATTACAAATGAATTGCAGAAGATTAACATTATAGACTATTATGCCGACTATAATTCAATACACATAAATTTTGATAATACAGAAATTAAATCCAGATATGCAAGATTTTAAATAAATTCATCAGAAACAAGTAAATTAACACTAATCATACATTAGAAATTAATTCAACTCAAGAGATTGAAGAAAAGAGTAATAGGTAAATAATCCCTAAAAGAAGTAAAACAATAAAGATTTAAAATGAAGAAGGATTTAATTGAAAGAGAAAAAAATCAAACACACTATCAAAATGGGATTAGTATTCTTATCATCTGCTATTTGACAAACTGAAAAATAACCTAAAAACAAAGGCCCGAAGCAAAGGCACTTGCAGATGTTAAGAAGATTAATATAATATTTGATGAAGAGAAATGATTGAATAGAAAATAAATTAAGCGAAGCATACCTATTAATTATGGCAAAAACAAAGGGAACCCAGATAAAAGTTTGGAAACATTTTAGGAGAATCTCACACATTGAAATTTCATTTAAAGAAAGAGGAAACATTAATATTCAATTGCTTGAAGTCCTTTTATACTCAGACCAGATAATCACATTAGAATCACTTCAAAAAGTAATTGCATTTCATTTCTTTACTTTTGTGATCATTGCAAATATAAGCACAAAATGCCCCTTATACTTCCATATTTTGGATACACAAATGAAAATTAATTAAGGATACATGTGTTGGCATTAAAACTAGCACACTTTTGTTTAAGATTTTGTAATGCTTATAACAGTCTGTACTACAAATATCACCACATTTAATTCTAACAAATATTTCGGTAACAGAAGACTACACTAGGGCACAAAGCAATTGAGTAACTTTCCAAGCTAGCCCTGTTAGTAAACAGTAAACACAGGTTGTGAAACCAGGGAGTCAAAACTCTGATGACATTAGTTGCTCTGTCATTGCTGCCTCCATGTCCTGAATTAATCCAAAACTTTGACCTTTTATGGTCATTTTCACTTTGGGAAGAGCCAGAAGTAACACCATGCAAGATCCAGTGAATAAGGCACTTTATTAAGTGAGTCCACTTTCATTAACTTTAAATGCCTGGGGGGTTACACAATAAGACATAACACAGGCTAATTTTTTAAAAAAGTAATAGTTTTACAGGCAATATTTATGCCTAAATTCGATTTTCAAACTATAGTTTTGAAAAGGAGAGTATTAACAATATTAAGTTACACTGTTAATAATTATTTTGTTATAAAGAGTTTTTTCCATCTTCCTGATTTTGGGAAAATTGCTGTATGAATTAGAAAACAAATTTGCAAGTTAATGATTTCAGGAAATAAAAATGACATAAAGCTAATAATTGCAATACGATTTTGAAAATGTCTATGTAATAATACAGAATCTGTTTTTTATTTCCTATGTATAAGGCACTTATTCTTTGAGGTTATTATCAACATAGTACTACACTAAAAGTACTAAGTAATGCTAGAAAAACAAACTGCAGTGACTCAGAGATTGAGATCCCTTTCATATTTTTGTTCAGGAATGTCTGCTTCAAAAATATGTTTGGATTAAATGGGAAGATCATGCTATATTATAAACAAGATAAAATAAAGTAATCCATGGAATCAGTTTGAAAACAGAAAATGCAAGTCAAATTCAGAAAACCACTTGTACAACTACTGGTGGAGATGAGAGAACTCACGCCAGAATAGTTTGAAATTAAGAAAATTTCCTGGTTTTCCTTTATGTCTCTTTCTCTCCTTCTCTTTTGTTTATCACCAAAATATTAATTTTTAAAAAACATAAGTAGCAGTCAAAGCAGGTTTCAGAGCAAAGAAAATCCCCACAAACAGAAAGTGACATTATATAAAGATAAAAGTGTTAATCCAAGAAAAAGATGGAAATTTTAAATGTTTCCAAAATAACAGTGCCAAAAAAATGCTAAAATGAAACTGATATAACTGAAAAGAAAATTTGCAAGTCTACAATTTAGGACTGGATTTTTCAACATTCTTTCAACAACTGATTGAACAATACAGGCTATCAGCAAGGACATAGAACTCAACAACACCATCCAAAGCAGCATAAATTGACATTTATATCATACTCAGACAATATGAGAATAAATGGTAATTTGGGGTTTTAAGAAATCATGTAAGAAAACAAACTACTTCCTGAGATATAACAAAAACTCTCAACATTTTCAAGAATTGAACCTGTACAAAGATGTTGTTAGGTAACAGTAGAATCAAAGAGGAAATTAATAAGAAAGAGATAATAGGAAAATCCTCAAATGTTTAGAAACTAACACATTCCTTTAAAAAAAATACCTCATAGGTCAACTACAAAAACGTAAATGAAAATTTCATTTTCAACGTAAATTTCATTCCTTAGAAGGAATGAAAGTGAAAATAAAACATAATATAATTGTAGAACACAAGTAAGTTAATGGTGAGAAAGAAATTTATAACACTAATTACATAAAATGTTGGAAAAGAGAAAAAAGTGTAACTTAATCTATGCTTCATCTCAAAAACAAAAAATAAAATACATAGAAAAAATAATATGTAAGTATAAATTAATATATTGGAAAAAAGAAAGATAAAAACAGATCAATGAAAGACAGAACTAATTACCTTAAAATGAATAATAAATCCTGTAGATACAATTTTGAAGTAGACAAGAATTTACAGAATTTATATTACAAATCTCTATTGTTGGCTTGATAGGTTAGTTTATTTTCTAAGAGTATCAATAATAAGTTGTAGTCAACTAGTGGAGACTGGTAAAGATTTGAAAGAGCCACTAAGGTAATTATGAACTAAGAGCAAAGATGGAGATGCAAGAAAAATAAATGCTCAGGATGCTGAATTTGTTTGGAAAGGGGGGGGGCATGTTTGTTTGGCGTCTCTCAGCCACTGTTATATTTTATAAATGTTCTTGACAAGAGGGGAAACTGAGGCCCCTTGGCTGTCACAGTCACGAATGCTACACACCAATCCTGTTTAAAACCATTATTCTAAAGTTGTTCTTCATTTAAGTGGTAACATGATTAATCTTTCAAGTGACCTTCTTCTGTTTTCTTATAACATTTATGTGATTATGTCAAAGTAAATCAATATATAGAATGAAAATATTCAGATCAATTAGGAAATGAAACTGTGGCCCTAAAAGTGAAGTTTTTGGAAAGAATTTTTCTTTTGGAAAGAACATTATTTTATGTTAAGTGTATTACAGTTTCCTGTGGCTAGGACCTTCTGATGGAGGACAGATTATGAGAAAAATCTCTGAGGAACAAGCCAATTATAAATTGTGAGCCTAGAGGCCATGTTGTAAGAAGAAACAATGCCAAGAGAGGATTTCTCATTTTGAGTTTTAATTTGTTTCTGCTCTGTGCTGAAATCTCTTCCAGTAATAATTCATTATACAACAAAATTTAAGGATTGTCTTATATTAGATGTGACTTGAGAATAATAAATGAGTTTATTGTCAGTTTTTAGGAAAAACAGATCACAAGTAGCATGGGAGTTGTAATGAGGGGTTGCATTAAGTTTTGCCAAAATGACCACCGTGATGTTGGAATCTACTGGTTAACACGATGTGTGCCACACACTGACTATGAATAATCATACTAATCAAGAATCTTCAGAAACAATCTGGTGGGGACTAAATTTCCTATGATCCTTTAGAAGTAGTCAACCCTGTAATCACTTGGACAATGGTGCCTCCAAAAGAAAGGCAATCTCAGAAGGCCTGGAATTTAAAAATATTTCAGCAATAAGAGAACAATATTAACAACGCATTTCTCCAATATTTTCTTATGCAGTATTAATAACCCAGTAAGCTTAGTTGCTCCTACCTTCTGGGTATACTCATGTACTTTACTGAGGAAATAAGTTACCATTTTTATAACCATTTTGATATCTAAATTATAATTTAAGCTTTTCTCTACAAATAAATATACATGAATTCATTACCAAAAATATTTTAAGGCCCGGGGATTTAGCTCAGTGGTTTCACCACCTGCTGCACAAGCACAAGGCACCGAGTTCGATTCCCAGTACCCGCCCCCCGCCCCAAAAATATTTTACTCAATTTGGAGAGAGCACTGTAATTGTCCTATGACTGATTATATGCTTGAGGTGCCGAAATTATTTATAAGAAAACATCAGACTCAGTCAGATATTTGTATAGCAAAAGAAGTACAGGGCCAGGGATTTAGCTCAGTGGTTTCACCACCTGCTGCATAAGCACAAGGACCCAAGTTTGATTCCCAGTACCAAAAAAAAAAATAAGTACAACTTAAAAAAAATAAACTATTATCCATACCCCAAAATTTCTGTTTCTAAAAAGTCAGATTTTGTAACTGGAAATCTATTACTTGATGAATTAAATTTTTCCTTTCAAATTACTTTGTGTGGTAGGTACAGTCTCACATTTCCTAAAACTAGGAAAGAGGTACAACTTACTGTATTATTGAAGTGAGTATGAGCTTTATTACTTTGATGACAAATGTATTTTTCTCCATTTGGGATTATGAAAATATCAACTATTTAGGCCGATGATACTTGAAAGCTTTTAGTAACTCTACTCACAAGTATTGCATAGCAATGTATTATTTCAGTGCTATACAATCTCAAGAAATGCAAAATATTTCTTCAGAGAAGACTTTAAAACCTAAGGGGAAAAAGTATATTAGTGAAACAGATAAAATAAGGAGAGACTGCCAGTGTCCGTGGAGGACTTGGCATCCTAGCCCTTGCAGGATCCTACAATAATGAGTTGTGTAAGTAGATGTTTATAAAAGCTATACTTTACAAAAACTATACTGAAGGGAGTTGGTAAAGCAGACTTTAGATGTTAAATAGCTTCAATTTGTGAGAATTTCAGAAAGTGGAACCATTAACTCATTCAGTCTATAAATATTTTAGGTTCCTTCTTCTGGTGTGGCCTTTGTACTAGGAACTGGAGAAATACGTTTAGCAAAACCAGATAAGGTTTTGGCCATTCTGAAGGCGACAACCATATATTTTAAAAGGGATATTTATCAGGTGCTCAAAAACTACATCTGAAATTCCAAAAGTGATAAATGGGTTGAACAAAAGTTTCTGATGCTGTTAATAAGGGGGACATCTTAGCCCACTTGTGCTGTGATCATAAAATACATTAGACAGAGGAATTCACAAAACATCATAGTTCTAAAAGCTAGAAGTCCAAGATCCAGGGATGGCCAGGTTCTAGTGTGTGGGAAGGGCCCTGACTCTGCTTCCAAGAGGGTGCTTTGAGTGCTGTGTCCTCTCCTCACGTAGCAGAAACCAGAAGGCCCCAAGGGTAGGTAGGGGCCAACAACCCCATCACACTTCTTTTATAAGGAGACTACTCCTACTCTTGAGGAACCTAGCCAAATGACTTAATCACCTCCTGCAGCCCACACCTCTCTTCTACGCTACTGTCCTGGTAGCTATATTTCTACAAATAAATGTTGGGGAATACATTCACACTATATCAAAGGAGCTCACTAAGCCTCACATTTAGTCACTTTTGTATGATTTCAGGACATTAAATGCTTTAGTAGTTTAATAGCTGCATGTCTCTCCCCTTTGTATTTGGGGGCTTTTATATTTTTTTCATTTCTCTCATTATTTCACCTTTAAAACTAAAAGACAGCATACCATTATGCAATCAATTGCATTTTAAAGAGGTTATTGCTTAAATGTTTATAATATTGGTTTATGGACTTTGTTTCATCTTTTATAAACCCAAGTTCAGTGTAAATTATCCTAGATTTACAATATCTTTCTTTTGCACTATCCATCCTGTCATCAGTAGTTTTCCATTTGAGTTGAGTTGCTTTTCAGAGACATGAAATAAGTGTGCTTCACCAAACCTAATTGTACTTGTCATAAGAAAACTGTATTGATGCTACAAAAATTGTCAGAACAAATTAAGTCATAGAGAATGTGGTAATTCATTTGGGAAATCATGTTTTACAATTTGTTTCATTTTGTGTGACTTAACAGAGTTCTAAAAAAAAGGTGAATAAAAAATTTACTCTCTTCACAAAATGTATGAACACCATAAGGAGTGTCAGGTTTGTGAAAAGCTATCTCTAGCTAAATGATTTCTACTTCCAGACTTGCAAACAGTGTATTAAAGATTGATATAAAATGTATTATCTTTGACTACTATATAAACATCTTAGTATTATTATTTCCTTAGAAGATATATTTAATCTCCCTGCCAGGAAAGCTTAGGAGGAACTAAGGTTAAATACCTAACAACACCTCTCAGTCACAAATTAGACATCCACATTAATCTCTTTGGAGAATAAAGATAGTAAAAGATGAAAAAGGGACTTCCTGATTTTATTGATTAAGTCACTTTTTAAAATTTCAGTTCTCCAAATCATATCAAGAACTGACAACAGTATAGATATCTAACTTAAACCCAAGTGAAAGCTTCTAAGCATGTAATAAATCACATATTCATAAATATTCTGTTAATATTATTAATAGAAAACATAACAAAATACAGCAGGAAGAGCTTTCTTTCAAATGTTCCCCTTTGTAATACTCATTGTATTAAGTGAGAAACGGACAGGGGTTTTTTTGTTTGTTTGTTTTTTGGGGTACTGGGGATTGAACTCAGGTCCTTGCGCTTGCAGGGCAAGAAGCAGAACCACTGAGCTAAATCCCCAGTCCCTTGAAACAGATGTTTTAAGGAAGCAGGAAGCAGACAAAGAAATACAGAATAAAGATTTTCATGCTAGAAAATCTGGATTTAAATTCTGCCTTTAATAGTTACTGAATGTAGTAAAGCAAGTAGTTAATCTACTAGACAGGAAGTATACTAAAGGAAGCAACAACGCTTAGTATATGAAAGCAAGCATGAGTTCTCTTTGAGCTTCATGATAAAAATAATGTCTATCTTTCAGAGTTATGATAAGCATTGAATAAAATAATGCACAAAAATTCTTTAGATCATTCTCTGGTAAACAGAAAAGGTAATAAAAGATGACTTTTTATTAGTCAAAACAGTATTATGTAAAGGAATATTAATGAAAATTTTCCTAAATAGTTAAATAAGTTCAGGAAACCAAAATTTGAATGATATGCTGGTAATATCTCTAAATATCAATTGTGATCAAAATAACAACTGTTTTCAAAATATACACCATTGTGTTATTTTTCCACGATAATTGATTATGAAGATTTTCTTTGCTTAACCTTTCTTTTTTATTAGTGCTTGATGTTAATTTGGAGAAGTTGGTGCATGCATATAACATATCTTTTTTAAATTAATTTTATTCACACATTTTAGGTATATAATATGCTGACATTCATTATTGGGAATTTGTACCTGTACATGATGTATCTTGGTTCTTATTTTTTCCCCCATTCCCCTCCCCTCCCTTCACCCCCTCCACCCTTCCCTATTTATAATGACTTTGTTTCCATTTTTTCCTTTTCTCATATTTATTCCTCACCCCTCTTTCCTTTCCCTCACCCCTCCTACTTCCCCTTCCCTTTTGGACCTTTTCTTTCTATTTCACATTGTCTATTATACATTTCTTGATCCATTTCAATCCCTTTGCCTCCCTCTCCCTTTCTTTCCCTCTCCCTTGATAGCTTTCTGTATCTCTTCAAACACACACAAAACTTGAAGTTTGGCAATAAGCAGTTAAATAATCATCACCTAGATTCTACCATTAATACTGTAAAATATATTTTTATCCATCTATAATATATCATTATTTTTTGATGCATCCTAAAAGAAGGTTCAGGGCCAGGAATGATGCTCAGTGGCACCGCACCTGCCTGGGAAGAGCAAGATCCTGAGTTCAATCCCTGGTACTGAAAATAAAATAAGAGAATGTGCCACTATCAATATTCCCTGGAGCATCTCAGTATGCATTTCATCTAGATGTCAATTTTTTTCTTTTTTTTTGTTTTTGGTTCTGGGGATCGAACTAGGGACCTTGTGCTTTTGAAGCAGGCAGCGGCACCACTGAGCTAAATCCCCAGCTAGATGTCAATATTTTTTACAGTTTTCTTTTGCTTTAAAACTTGGATACAATTAAAAGTACAAATCTTAACTATAGCCAGTGAGGGGTTTTTTTGTGTGTGTATACCAAGGATTGAACTCATGACCTTGTGCTTGAGAGACAGGCACTGGAACCACTGAGCTACTTCCCAGGCTAGACAGTGAGTTTTGACAAATACATTCACCTCTCAAACCCTAACTCAACAAAACTTAAGAGGTACTGTCTCCTTTGAAAGTATAACATTGTGTTTTTAATAAAAGACACTTTACTTATCTTATGACTCCAAATAGAATAGTGAAGCTTTGATTAAAAATTACATTGAGAATATTGAAAAGTAAATGAATAAGATGACTTTGTCATTCTTACTATGGCACCCGGAGATGACAGAATATTAAGATTTTATTACAAAAAGAAAGCTATGTCCAAAGATGACTGTTGATAGTAAAAGCATTCACTGATTACTCAAAAGCTTCACAACTATAAGAATAGTTTGACCAAAAGTGTTATGCTCAGGAGCTAGAATTCAAAGAACATGAAATCATTATATGTGTTTGTGTACCACATGAGAAAATGTACACATATTCATAAGTATATTTTCCGTATCTTTTTGTTTAATTTTAAAAATGAACATTTTATTTTATTATTAATGAACATATTCAGGTAAAATTTGTCAAGCAACAATGATACTAAGATCAGAGATAAATTACCTAAGCTCTATGGTAGGTGATATAACACTACTAATAAGAGGAAAAGGGGCCAGGGATTTAGCTCAGTGGTTCCAGTGCCTGCCTTGCAAGCACAAAGTCTCAAGTTCGATCCCCAGTACAAAAAAAAAAAAAAAAAAGAGGAAAATACATGGCTGTATGGGGACATAAAACTAGAAAACAAAATCAACAACAAATAAGAGACCTTAAAAACACGTTTGTTTCCCCTTTCCAATTCAGAGTCCTTTATATCTAACTGTTCTTCAAGAGGGATGTAGCTATAACCAAGCAGATTTCTAAAAGTTATTCTTTTCCAAATTACTGTTGACTTCCTTCATTCTACTTCTTTATATCTATGCTTGTGTCATTCTAAAAGAAAAAACATGATACTTAATGTCAGTAAATTTAAAAGTTTGAGTGTTTAATATTTGTAGGTTAAAAAATTGTGAAAAGCATTGAAAAAAGGGGGATGCAGAATATTTTCAAGGATGCACAAACAAAATAGCATTTTTTTTCTTAAGTTCTTTTATTGGTACATTTTAGGTATACAACAGATTTACATTTCTCATTGGGAACTTGTACCTTTACATGATGCATCTTAGTTCTTATTTTTTCCCCATACCTAGCCCTCCCTTCACCCCTCCACCCTTCCCTATTTACAAAGACTTTATTTCCATTTTTTCCATTTCTCATCATTTTTCCTTTCCCTTCTTACCTTTCCTCTGTCCCTCCCACTACCCCTACCCCTTTGGACTTTTTCTTCCTATTTTGCATTATCGATTATTCATTCTAATTATTGGTACATTTTAGGTATACAATATAATGACATTCATCATTGGAAATTTGCATCTTTACATAATCTCTCTTGGTTCTTACAAAATAGCATTTACAATGGTGCTCCTTATACAGGTGCAAGTAGATATATTGGAAACATTGCCAAAAGTAATTCATTGTATTTAAACCATGTAAAATTAGAGTGGGAGAGTTTGTGCCCTATTTCAATGTCCTCATAAAATACTTGTATAGTTAAGCATAATGGAAAGTGCAATTCTATCATTCATATATATATGTACATATGAGTTATATACATATATATACATACATTATATAAAACTATCCACAAATCTAAAAAGATCAAGTCTTGCCACTCATTAACAAGCTTTAGTAAGTCCTTAAAATCTATTCTTTTTCATTTATGAAAAATGCCCTATAACACATTTCTATACTTACATGCTCAATTTTGACTTTACTACTTTAAATTATATATTTTTTATTTAATTCCTCGTATGGAGAAATTTCATCCTTAGCTTACTCAATTTCTATACCTCCATGAAACTTCCAATGTGAATCAAGGACACTGTCTTTCATTTACCTTCCTGTTCTGAAGAAGCTGAAATTCTCCCACCAGGCCCGAAGTTTTTCCATGTGTCTGTAGGAAGAGTCGCTTGATCGAGATCCAGTATGCATACGTAACAATTCATCAAGACAAACGTAACGACTTTGTACTGCAAACATATACTGATAAAAAATTTAAAATATAAATATATACACATAAAGAATTTGATTCATAAATGTTCTTCATATAGTGTTCCTTGAGGTCCTTCAATTAAGTAGAGCCATACTATTTTCAGTTATTCAGGGAATTAAAAAGAAGTACAGACCATTCATAAACCCCACGTCTAGGGCTCTATTTTCCCCAGATAAAAAAATAATCCTTTGTAGCAGAGGTGTTTTGCTGAAATAGAGAGCATGCAGGTATGGAGGCCGCTGCCTTTAAATCCAGGTGTTACCTCCCTCCTCTTTGCTCACTGTAAGGTCACTGATTCATGGGAACTTTGATACTTGTTATCAAGACATTTGGGCAGCATTTGCTGAATGACCATATTAAAGTATGCAGACCTTAGGCACAATAACTTGGAAAACTCTCTACATCATATTAAATACAGGAAACTTTATACATACCCCACTTTAAACAGTTTTGCAGGAGGACTTTAAGATTACTTTATTAGAATTGCGTGAAAAATGAATCATTTTGCTTTGTGACATGAAAATTGCTAAAATATTAGGTTTGAACAAAAATTGCAAGAAGCTGCTGTCATTTTTTCCTTCCTAGCTCAGTCAGAGAGGGAGCTTTTCCCAGGGTGAGGATTTCTATGAAAGCCAACAACTTGTGTCCTGCATGGGGTAGAGTTGGAGACTGAGAAAAATCAATGCCTGGTGTCATTTGTATTCCCTTAGCAGGCATAGTAGAGAAGATTGTAGAAAAATGCCATTCTGAAGTTGCTATGCTAGGTAAGGCAAAAATTAGTCCAGACAAAAATCAACCATTGATTCTGGATGTCAGAGGGCCTTGGAAGGCCCAGATAACCTATACAAATAGTTCCTCAGGACTGGAAAACTTTGTGGATATACAAGGAAGAATTGTGAGGGCCTGGAAGAAAGTAAAAGTTGACATAGACTTAAAAACTGGCTCAACTCTGAATCCACTCCCCAAACCACATACAAATCCATCAACAAGCTGTACAGGTTTTACAGGACTAAGGTGTCTGAACACGATCTGGCTCCAATTATTAGCTGACCCATAAGCTATACAGGCACACAGGAGACTCCTAAAATCAGAGCTAGAAAATAAAACTAAGATTTAGCAAAACTGAAGAATTATCAGTGGCTACCGACATCAAGGAGTAACATTCAGATAATAAGTCATAGGGAAAAAAGAACGGAGTTTTGCTAAAATATACAACTCAAATGTAGCATGTCCAGTTTTCAATGATAACAACAAAAATATAAGCCCTATAAAGAAAAAGGACCAATAATAAAATGTTATCAATCAAAACTGATGCAAAGTGATCTACATTGGATCTAACAGTAAAAATTTGAATCAATTATTATAAATATGTCCACGAAATTGGAGAATCCATACCTGAGAATTTAAAACTAAAATACCATAATGATTTAAACTATAGACTAATAGCACCTATGCAATTGAAAATCTGAAGTAGAAAATTAATATAAACAACACAAAAGCTCCTCAGTGTGGCCTCGACCATATCTGCAATGGCAAAAAACAAGGAAGTATACGATGAAAGACGAGTCAGCAAATCGAGTTTCAAGTCCAGCATCAGCTCTCAAGTTATCAGTCTTTTTCTCCAATAAGGAAAACTTTAAAAAAATAAATATCAAACATGTGACTCAGAGAACTGAAGTTGTAGGACCAACAACCAATCTGAAATCGGGAGAGAGGCAGGCAAACAAAAGGAATCACATCTGAGATTCTGCCTAGAGGAGAAGCTGCCAGAACAGTAGCTGGCAGAAAATCCTGCATGGTAATTTAGGGAAATTACTGGAAGCTGACAGTGGACCAGAGTGAAAAAATGAGAAAGTTGTTTCATTCGTTTTACCTTCAAGAACTAGGTCTGGATCTCAAAGTGAAAAGCATAAAAAAAAACTCTTCTTGAAGTTCCAGTAAAGACAGAAGAGAACTCTTTATTATATACTCTAGAAAATTCTTTATAACAAAGAATTTTGCTAAACAGTTATGACCAGAAGTTTACTTTGCATGGAGAATGAACGTTTCTTTAAGACCTTGTTTTCTCCCAAGCTCAGCTAAGGAGAAGAGAGATGCCACATCACTAAAGAAAGATTTGTGACAGTTATAGGCCAGAAAATGCTTTTGTTAGGCTCTTTGCAGAAATAGCTGATTTCAGAGTGGGATGGAAAATGTAGAAAATAAGCTTCAAGCATCCTGTAGTGCAAAAAGAAAAGAAGGGGCCTGAACACATAAAACATAAACATATGGTAAACAATGGTGGAGTTGTGTCAAGCGCATTTGGGAGATGGCTGAAAGAAAGAGCTACTTCAGTCACAAAGCTTGAACAATGAATGACAGATTAAAACAGTATTTGATCACCACTAAGGATAAAATAAATGACCACAATTCCTTAACTCCATACTTATATGCTGATGTGGTAAATGTTTGAATAATTTTAAAGTTTAAAACATTCATTGAACATATTTTGTCAATATCCTAAAGTCTTATATAAACTATATACAATTTTTTATGTACAAAAGTAAAACAGTGGAGAAGTGACAAACTATACAGAATTATTCTAAATAACTTTTGTAGACCTTCCCCCACGGAGGTGAAACATCACCCCCACCTCTTTGACTTGCTTGCAGTTACATTCTCTCCAAAGGGTGTGGTATGTAAAGGAAGAGGGAAAAAGTGGCTTTATGCTTAGAGAGAGGACAAACACAGTGAACCAAAGGATAAATGTTAACATTAGCAGTGAAAAGTAATAATGACAGTTGATGCTTAACTTCTGGTGTCTTCCACCCAAACTCTCAATGCCATTTTATCCAGGAAAAATAAGAGAAAAATCAGAGTCCCGAAATCCCTAATTATTTAAAAATGTGAAAATGAGATTCTAGTATAGTAAAAGGATGTTAAACAAAAGCAAACTATAGCTCAACATTACTTAAAAGTATACTGAATTTGATTTATTGGTGCAGAATTATAAATACTTAAGTAAGATATGATAATAAGGTATATTCATCAGCTTTCCCTTTTCTGGGACAAAATATCTGCTGATACCTACAGTTTAAAGGAGAAAAGGTCTATGTGACTTACAGTTTCAAAGAGTTCAGTCCATGGCTGCCTGATTTAAAGGCTGGAGAATCACAGAAATGCATGGTGAATGAAAGAGGCTCACTTTATCCTGGCTGGGAAATACAACACAGGAGACAAATCAGAGAAGAAAGGATCAAGGAAAAGATAGAGTTCCCAAGGTCATCTCCCCATTAGCTACCTGGCTCTTTGTCCTAATCACCCCATCAGCTTTGAGCTCATTAAACACATTGGTGAGATTAGTGCTTTGAAATTCAATGACTTTTCCAAAACTTTCTAATCTAGTCAAGTTGACAATCTAGATTAAATGACACATAGGTTAACATACACTGTCCTCTTTTAAGAGCACAGGAGATAAAGCAAAAGATCTCCCAAGGACCCAAACTGGAATGCTTTAAGCAATAAAATACATAACCACGTATAACATAATTAAAACTCATGTCTATAATAACACAAATGAATAACTGAAAAAAATGAACATTCAAATTAATAGTTGTAGAAACAATGTAAGAAACTAGAAAATTACCATTGGAACATCATGGTAATAATTATTTCTTTATTAAAATGTAATGATGGGTGATAAAATTATTGGGAAAATATGGTATGTGCAAAATATCTTAGTAGCTGCCAAAGGTATTAATTACTAAAGGGAAATGCTTATTTTACAGTGCAGAAACTTAAAGACACCAACTAATACAAATTATTAAGTTTAATAAGGCCTACTAATATTGTTTGCTGTCAGATATGATTATAGAGAATCCTGACTTCCGTGATACTACAAAAAATAATCAATCAAATCTTAGAAAATATCAGACAAATTCAAATTGAGAGATCTCTGTTACAATAAGTGAACAGTACTCTTTAAAAATGTTGATTCAATTTCTAAAAGCTGATGAGAAGAGTGGATGAGGTAGGGTGTAAAGCCACTGTTAGATAAAACTAGATGTTCTTGTGTACTATGTAGCACAGTAGGAAGACCATACATTAATGATTCCATATTGTATATTTTTAAAAGCTATGAGAAATGAATTTGAATGTTTCTACTCTAAAGAAATGATAAATGAGCAGATAGAGATATTTAACTTCATTTAAAATATTCAAGTAGGCATTAAACATATAATTTTAATATCTGACTTAAGGACATATAACTGAAAACAAATGTACATTAACTATTCTCACTTCCCAATAAAAGTGTAAATTTTTTAGACGCTGATGACTTTTAAGAATTGACTTGGGCCGGGATTTAGTTCAGTGGTTCTGCAGCCTGCCTCACAAGTGCAAGGTCACGAGTTCAATCCCCCGCTACCAAAAAAAAAAAGAATTGACTTTTAATTTACACCTTATTTTACATCTTTCCATTTACATTTTAACTTAATAACATATTAGGATAGTAAAAATGGAATGTGTTAATATTATATTTGTGAATTATTCAATGGGGAAAACTGTAAGAAAACTGAAATATAATAGTAAATATGATTTTATAAATTATAAACATTGAAAACTTAAGAACTGGCAACCAACATTTCTTGAACAGGGTTGTGGAAACTTATAAGGCTAATCATATGATAAGAAATTTCGGTAAATTAAAAAAATGAAATATCCTTAAAATATCAGTTTAACAAATTCAAACAGAATAATAGTAAAATATTTTAAGTTGAAGCAATATAAACTAGTTTCACTGTGTTCTGTGGAAATTAGTAATGCATATTGTGTTGTAATATATGAATATAAATGCAGTAATAACTAAGTCTAGAAACTATGGTAGGTATTATTGCCCACCAGCTATTCAGTCAGGGCTTCTGAACATGATTATTTCAGCTTGTTTACAAAAGAACTTCAGTTTTGAAGATACCATAATTAATGAACTGAACTATCAGATTGAACATTAAATTACTTCCTCAGAAGAAGTATATTTTAACAAATAAGACCTTAGAACTATTGGAGCAATAAATTGCCTGAGATAATTTTAATCAAATTTTAATAACATTTAAATAAAAATCAAATCACTTTGATTATATTCATGTTAAGGGATGCATGACATATGCATGCTTGCATAATTTCCTGATTTTGAAAACTTTACATGTTATAAAAGTTACTGAAAAATAAAGTCTTACTCTCAATCACCTGAGAGTGGTATATTCTGCCTGTTCATTCTTAATTACTATATTTCTGTTTTCAGAGTTCCCAAGAAGGACAAATGGATTAAAAACTATAAATGACTAATATGTCAATATTGATCACTTATATCAAACCAATCAATGAGGATAATAAATAATTTAAAGCTTCAATGCATACAGTTATACAAATATTTATTCATGTTCTGTTATAAATAGTGTGCCCATGGCTGATCAAAAGCTACCTGCAGTGAAAATTTTCTCTTTTAAATATGTTTACCTCTGCTCTCCTTTAGAATTCACAAATAATATTTAAATTTTCTTCTAGAGGATCCCAGGGAACCAAACTTGTTAGGAATATTTCTATGGAAGTCTTATGATGGGTGATGGAAGTGGTGATATTATTCATCTGGACCTAAACAAGAGCTAATGATTCTAAACTATACATTTCATTCAGATTCTCACATTATTTGGACATCAAACAAATCTTTACATTATTCAAACACATTTTGTAGTTGATCAATAGCTCAACAAATACTCTATAAAATATACTATCTAAAATTATTATTAATCAATATTATTAAATCTTTTTACAGTGATATGTTAAATTTTATAGAGAAAAATTAACGCTAAAATATATGCTCATTTGTATGAAATACTTATATTCTTTCCTTCAGCACATCAAAATGTATTCCATAAGTCAGTAATATTCTTTTGTATATTCCAGTAACTTAGAAAACTGCCTGGGAGAAATTAAATGAATCTTTCCCTCACAAGGAGATTATTTTCCAATCCATGAGTGTTACATAAGTCATAACCTCAATTCTGTCCACATCTCTTTATTTCATACCAAAGACATAATTTTAAGAAACACAATTTCAAAACATAAAGACTATTTAATGTTGTAAAATTCTTTTAAGAATATGGCCCATGAAATAGTTGTAGAATAATAGCATTTAAATTTTGAATACTGATTTCAATATGTGTGTATGTGAAGATATTTGCAGAAAGTGGACAGATTGCTTCACCGTAATGCAAATTTTGAAAGAACATGATGATGGAAGAGGTAGAAACAAAAGAAAATATGTTACCAAAATGAACATAATTATTCCATCAGAATTATTAAGTACTCAATATGAAACTCTAAAAACTAAGCCTTTTTTTTTCCTCAGTTATGCTTGCAACATAAAAAATAAATTAGAAACTACAGTACATTGCCAGTACTTAAACAAATGGCATAGAAGTTAAGTACCTTTCTATTTAGCTTCTATGTTTTCTAATTAAGTAGATTATCTTCTACCTGGAGTAACAATATAAAAACTAGTTCAGGAAGTAAAACTCACAGTTGAGGAGGACTGTTCATAAATACTTCACCACATTTCTTTAAATAAATTGAGGACTTTTCCTGGTGGTGATTTGGCTGAGAAGTCAAAGTTTTACAGTAGTAATCAGAGGTGCAGAACTCACTTATATTTGAAGATTTATGGCAAAGAGAGATGTGACAGAAGATATAGATAAATACTACAATTTTCCTAAGAAAAGTTTTGTAAAGTCCAGGAATTAAAATTGATCAGGCTTATAACTGTACCATATTCATATTCTCTTTTCATTATGTTAGTTTCTTTAGACATGTTACTTTTTCACTGGGGATTTTGGATACAAGTATTAAAAGATTTACATAAACATATGATGATAAACTTGTCATCAAGTTTTTTGTATAAATATCTATTACTGATGAAATGTTTCATATTTAATTATGAATTTATTCAAAACATAATAGAAACAACAGAACAGTGCTCTATCTTTGGCCATATCTTATTTAATACTTTAATAAATTGCTTAAATAAACATACAAAATGTAAACTTATCACAATGTTAAATTTAAAATAATAGTTAATATGTTGAATGATGAAAGCAAGATTTAAAATGATTGCTAGACTAGACTTTAACACAATCTTGAAGACACATTCATTAGCTTATAAGTATTTTAAGGCTGGAAGAAAATAAATTGAGAAAGAAATATAATAGACAAGTGTGTCATTCTTAACATAAGCATATGGAGAAAAAAGTTATGAAATTTTTCATAAGGATCAAAATACCACATTAAGGAATTGATAATATCAAGTTTTAATAAGAGTAAGACTTCCATGATAAAAGTAATGTTTCCACCACATCTTATGATTTTGACATTGAGTTGGGGTATGGCATTTATATGAAAGCATTTATTGTAAAGGAAGATTGTCACTCCAGAGAAGACCCAAAAACTATTCACAGAGAAGATGAAGGTAAATAAAATAACTCATATAGGTGGTGTTTGAGATAAAAAGGATATTTTTACAATATAAATTTGAAGAAAGACAATAGAATTAGGAATGGAGACCAGGAGACAAATAAATCACAAGGTAGATTTGGCAACTAAATGATTTAAAAAGAAGATGAACACAATAATATATATAACGGTATTTGAAAATGAGAAGACCAAGGGTCAGCAACGCTGCCTGGAAAAAGAGTGGCATCATTAATAGAAATAGAGTCTAGGGAAAGCCGAGCAGTTGGAATAAGAAAGGTGACATTTGTACACATAACAATTGTGAGGCACACCTCACATATTAGAGAAATGTCTATCTGCCTGAGGAATATTTCAATTCAGACAGACTTGTTTCTCTGCTTAGTTTATTTCATGTAAGCATAGCTCAATTTATACATTATACATCATCCTGAGTCAATATGTGCACTTTTTAAAAATTACATGGTAACTTACACTCTAAATACACTTTAGGAAAATTCTCCCAGTCATTTAAAAATTGATATATAACATGCATGCAAGAAATGTGCATAAATTCCTGCATATACAGTTTGATGAATATATGATAAATGAGCTCATTTGTGTAACCAGCACCAGGATCCAGAATTGGAACATTATCATCATCACAGAAGAGTCTTGTTTACCCTTCTAAGAACTTCCTCTTCTTAAGTAAATAATCTCCCAATTTCTAATAGCTTACTGTTATATTTTATGTAAGAGCAGTGATAAATAAGTATGGTTAATGTTTAAAATTTTTAAATTACAGTAAAAGACACATTGTGAAAAATACTCCTCAAAATATTCTCCTTCACTTTGAATATGCACCATCATACCTGCCACTCTGTGAAGCAGGTCTGGAAGTCCTTTTTCATGAGTATCTATAGTAGCACTGCCCTGAGTGCCTCAATGTGCTCAATAATTTTCAAAACTTTACCTTTCATGGTTAATTGAAGTTGGGAAAGAATCAGAAGTCTCATGGTACCAGATCCAGAGAAAAAGTGGGTGAGGACAGCACTCATAAGCAGCATTCATTGTATTTTTGATCACATCTCATAAAGACACTTATGAGAGGACTTCCAGAACTGCCTTGGAAAATGGCAAAAATGATGGGATAAGTGTGTTTAAAGGAGTATGAGGAGCATTTTGAGTAGTATTCATGGCTCTAATAAGTGTTATTTAAAGGTCACCATATAGATGACCCTAAATGAACCAACACAGTATTTGCTCTTTTTTTTAAATTAGAATTTGCACTTAATCCCTTTCTTTTGGTAAAAATTATGTTTATAGGATACATCCTTATTGTTGTAGGTAGATGGCATGCTTTCACTCTTGTTAGTGCATATTGAAAAGTGTGTCTTAGTTACACTTCCTTTACTGTAACAGAATACCTAATGGCCACACCATGAAAGAGAAGATATTGGCTCATGGTTTTAGTCCACAGTTGGTTGGAGGCAAGGTATAAACAGGATAGCAGAGGGACATCTCTAAAGGAATTGCTCAACCCATGCTAGCCAGGAAGCAGAGAGAGAAGAGAGAAGCCAGGAATGGACTTTTAACCTTCCAGGTCAGGCCCCCAGTGACTCGCCATTTCTGACAAGGCCACAATTTCTAGCAGCATATTCAATTACCAACTCATCAGTGCATTAATCCACTGATAAGGATAGCACTCCAATGATCCAGTCACTATCTTTGAATACCTCAAGCTTTTGTGGAACATTTTATATCTAAATAAAAATGGTGTGAGTATAACACAGTTTTATTTTGTAATCAACCCTAGATGAGTATTTTATTGGCATTTGGGAAGTTTCTACACTTTGTGTATTACTAATTATGCTGTGATACATTTTATTCTCCACAACATTTAATGGGTAAACATATTATACATTTCTTTTGGGTGTGAATTTTATAACCAGGAAAAGAATATTGGTTTAAATCATGGACATGTTCACTTTTAGTACACTGTCAGTTTTTCATAGTGGTTTTACTGTTTACATTCTCACTAACAATGTTAGAGAGGTCTGGTTGCTCCACATTCTCCCCAGTATTTGACGTTGTCAGAATCTCATTACAGCTATTCTGGCAAATGTGCCAGATTAAATTTATATATCTTTCAGAGCAAATGAATTTAAATATTTGTCATTTCTTTGCCAGTTATAAATTCCATTTTATAAACTGAATAAAGTATTTGTTTTTATTCTGCAATTTTTTCCTCTATCCTGTAGTTCTCTATATGTTCAGAAATACCTGTCTCTTAGCAGAAGTGTTTTCTAAATACACTTCCTCATTCTAAAGTTTTTCATTTTCTTTTTCGTATTGAACAGAAAAGCTCTTAACACTAAAGTAATTCAATGAAAATATTTTGCCTTCATTATTTGATTTTTTGTAGTTTGTTAAAAACCTACTCTAGAATATGAAATTGTCATCATATAATATCTTTCTTATGACTGTGTCTAGATGTGCCTCCAAAGCCTCATGCAGTCAGAGGTGGGACTCCATCAGAGGTGGCTGGATCTAGAATGTGTGACACTGGGAATGATTCATGGCACAATGCTAGGCTCAAGGGCACTATGATTAAGTGTGTGAGTGCTACCTGCCCTAAGTAATCTGGATAAGATATAAAGGATAGAAAGAGACTTGGTCATCCCTTGTTGCTTTACTCCTTCTGGCCACCAGAACAGTTTATCCTCTGCAATGCCTGTCTGCCATGCCACTCTGCCTTGGGGCCAGCCAGTTATGGACTGAAACCTCTACAAACTGTGAGCTAAATAAACCTCTCCTCCTTTAACTTTGGATGTCAGATATTTTGTCTCAGCAATGAGAGAAAAGTAAGTAAGACAATCTCCTACAAATTTTATTGTCTACATTTTCAATTTAGAACAGTTATCCACCTAAAATTTATTTTCTGAGTGGAGAAGTAAAATGGTCAATATTGAGTTTTAGAGTAGCAATATCTAAAAGGCCTTGCATTTATAGAAATATTTTATTTTCTCCATGTACTCATGTCCATACAGTTTTCTACATGTAAGACTCTGTTCTACTCTATATTTGTGTGATTGTTATGCTTGTTATTTTATACAAAAACCATGCAGTTCTAATTACTCTGATAGTATATGGGCTTTGTTAAATGCCAGTGTAAATCCTCTAAGAAGAATGAAGAATGTATTGATGTTTCTTAGACATTTTCATTTTAACATATAATAGCATTAAAATGAATTTGTCAGCAAATACACACAGAAACTAGTTGTTTAAATGAAATTCTACTGAGTTGATAGAACTGATATTTTATTTCTATCCAAAATACAGTATTATATTTATAAGATATTCTTTATTTTCTTCAAATCAGGCTTTTTTGTATACAAATGCCTTACACATGTTCTGTTAGGCATATTCCCAGACATTTTCGTAACCTGCTTCTTAAAAGAATTCTTACAATGTAAAAATGATAGTTGTAACTCAATTACTTTATGATTTTAGGTTATGTTGTTTTTATTTGCATGGTCCATAAATGGCTCCTGTAGCTTTTACTTAGTTCATATTTTTGATCTCTATAGTTGATTCTTTTCTGTCTCTTTGATTCTTTGATATTCTCAGTATGTCAATAAAGTTATGGACAGAGGAGAAGGCTTCCAGATCAACATGATCCCACTTCCAGTGCAGAGGAGGAAGTTTCCAGGTCAACATACCACTGCTCCCAGCACAGGTGGGCTGTGCAGGCAACAGCAGCATTACCCCCTACCCCATTGAAATGAGGAGAAAAATAAACCAGCCTCAAAACCAGACTTCAAGATCACCTACAGCAACCCCAAAGGGAAACCAGATGGAAGACTCTGATAATCAACCACCTGGACTCTCTGAACTGGCAATGAAAGAGGATCTGGAAAAAATGAATTCAGAAATAATTTCTCAGATAACAGCAGAGATTATGCCCATAGTGCAAGACAAGATTAATAAATCTAGAGAGGAGCTCAGGAACATGATGGAATCCCAACATAGGAAACAAATGGAATCCATAAAACACAT
>NW_004624932.1:639371-673831 GCF_000247695.1 Heterocephalus glaber | reverse complement strand
TTCCCTTCTTTCCTTTCCCCTACCCCTCCCAGTTCCCCTTCCCCTTTGCCCCTTTTCTTCCTATTTCACATTATCTATTATAACTTTTAGTTCTTATTTACACTTTCAGTTTCTCACACCAGAGAAACTATTCAGTATTTACACGTGTGTCTTGTTTATTTTGCTTAAGAGTATAGCCTCAATGTGCATACATTTAGCAATAAATCTCTCTATTTTCTCGTTTTTGATGGCTGAACAGTACTCCATTTTATTAAAAAAAACCCCACATTTTCTTGATCCAATCTCCAGTTGATGGGCATTTGGGCTGTTTCCAAGTTTTAGCTATTACAAACCGTACTGCTATGAAAATGGGTGCACATATTTCACTATGGTAGGATACTTTTAATTCTTTGGGGAAGATCCCCAGCAGTGGAATAGCTGGGTCAAATGGGATTTCCAATCCTAGTTCTTTGAGGTATCTCCATACTGATTTCCACAGTGGTTGCACCAATCTACACCCACCAGCTGTGGAGCAGGGTTCCTCTTTCACCACAGCCCTGCCAGCATTTGTTATTGGTTGATTTCACGATAGCAGCCATTCTTTCTGGACTGAGTTGGAACCTCAGCTTTGTTTTCATTTGCATCTCTCAAATGACCAGTGATGCTGAAGAATTTTTCATATGTTTTTTTTTTGCCATGTCTACTTCTTTGTGTGAGAAATGTCTGCTCTTCTTGCTTTATATAGCATCACATTTTTAGAAGGTTTTGTGAAAAGAGAACAGAAGCTTAACAAGAAGAAAGTAGGAGCCAGCAGAAGTCTCTGGATAGTGCATTCACTACAGAGCTACAAGAGGCTTCTGAGAGAAATTTTAAAAACTAAATCAAGTATTTAATCTAGTACTTACTATGTGCTATTTATTCTGCTTGAAAATGGCTATTTTCTAGAAGCAATGATGCTGGAAAATCAGCAAGGAAATCTAGTGACCTGAAAATCATATAAAAACTAAGTGCAATATATGCCATAAAATCAAACCATTTCTAATTTTAGCATCAATATCAGTATTCTTACAGTCATAAATTTTTAAATATATGACCTAATAAATAACTTGTAGGTAGTAATTGTAAGAGGCGTGATAAGGAACATTACCACATTGATTTACTTTTTTTACTTTAATACGTAGAGAATTTTCTTAAACCATGTTTCTCACATATTAAAGTAAATAAATTTTCTTTTCTCTTTTCTTTTAAATCTCAATTTAGAAATACCAATCAGGAAATTCAGATAAATTCTTTAAATTTTTCTTCAAAAATATTTTTTAGACTTTTAAAAACATTTTACAAAAATGAAAGGGTTAAATAGAAATAGAACCATCTATCATTTTGCTCTGAGTGAAACCTATTTTATTCATCTATGTCAGTTTATAATTTAAGGTCTTCTCTAAATATCAATTTTTATTTAACATATGTGGAACATTCATTCATATATCTGCTTTAACATCAGTGATAAAATTATGAAATAGTTCTGTAGAAATCACTCCCAGTTCTCTGTAGAAAATAAATTTCTCTTTGTAGTGTATCCAGTAGAATTGAATGAGTTTAGTTCACGGTATGTTAAGTTTTTAACTTTGGTTTTTTCCCCTCCATCTAAGTTTCCTGATAACTAGATTATTGCAGAAACTTTCTAACACTAAGCTGAAACTTTGTGTTTTATTTTACATTTTTGAAAACATAAAGTAAATGTAAGCAAAACTCAGCATTCTTTTAAACAAAATGACCAGAATATTAATTTGATTTTATATAAATAAATATAAACTTAGGTATGATTGTGGTAACATTAGCTTCCAAGCTAGTAACGCTCTATAACTCATATAAGCCATTCTAAATATTAAATATCTGTTAATATAAGAATATAATATGTCTTTTCATGTCAGAATAACTTTCCAGTGTATATTTTAACTTCATTCATTTCATTTTTCTTTTTGCAAGCTGTTAGCACATGAAGAAGACTCTTCAATAATATTATAATAAATGCTAACGTAGTGTTATAGTTTATATGTTCATTTATTTTAATGCTTATCAGTTCAATCTATTTTCTATTAAACTTGTTATGTATATCTAGTTCATGTTTTTATTTTGAATAGGAAATCATTTAAAATTAAATTTCCTTAAGAAAAATAGAGTGATCATTTCAAACAAAATATTTCTACCATAAAAAAATGCTGGATATGAGATATATACAATATAAGCCAGAGTAAAAGTTTTGATGGCTGGAGTGAGACTAATGAGATGAATGAGCCATTACCAATGAGCATTTCTGTGGTGATAGTGACCTTTGTCAATACTCCTCCTTCCATTCAATAAAACTGTATTTGATTGAAAGGGTTTTTTTCTTTTTTTTTTTTAGGTAGGTCTTCACAGTTACTTCACTAATGATCCCAGTTTCAACGAGTGACCCAGAAATGAAAGACGATATTTCACAAAACTTCTGGAGTGCACTATAAACAAGACTTACAAAATGTCATGTCCTTGAAAACACAAAACCCAACATGCTGGCGTATGTCTCTTACTCAAAATTGAGTTCAAACATAAAATATTACATGGGCCACAGAAGGAAGCTAAGTCTAAGTTTAAAAAAAAAAAACACACAAATCTTTTCTCTATATTCTAAAGATCAGAAAATCAGAAACATGTTGTCACTGTGGCACAAATCAACCATACAAGTAGCTTTATATATTAGTGATGTCATTTAACTGTTATTCAGAACATGGAGGAGACTCTAAGTTATGTATGATTTTTCGAGGACATTCATTTAGGAATATCCTGGAAAATCCAAGTTTGTCCACACACAAAATAGTCTTAAATCTATTTCAGCACAAATTTTCAAGCTGATGTTCTCTAAATTAAATGATGGCTATGCTGACCCACCTCTAAAAAAACTTTTGCTTAAGAATTTATATGTTGTTATTAGTCAGCTTTTCATTACTATGACCACACATCTGAATAAAACAAATTAAAGAGAAAGGTTTCTTTTGGCTCTCCATTTCATAGTTTTTAATCTGTGGTCAGCTGGTTCCATTGCTTCAGGCCTACATTTGAAGGGTATGGTGGAGGAGTGCTTCTCACTTACTGATGGCCAGGAACCAGGAAGGTAAACCACAACAAGTGAGAAAATATGGGTCAAGAAAATGCATATAGCCCTGAGGTCACATCTCCAGTTCCTACTCCTTTCAGCTAGATCCCATCTCCTGTTTTTATTATCTCCCAATAATGACATCAAATTATGATCTGATCAATATACTAATCCACTTGAAGAAGTTAGAGCCCTCATGATCTTGGTCAGATTTCCTATTGTTGGACACAATACCTGACAGAACTTAAAGGAAAGACAAGTTTAATTTAGCTGTTGGTCCAGGGCACTAAGTACATGGTTACCTGGTTTCAAGGCATAAATGTAATGATAGAAGCATATGGTAGAGAAAACCTGCTCACTACTTGCTGACCAGGAAGCAGAGCAGGGAAACAGAGCCAGAGAAGAACAGACTGAGGACCGTATACAGTACCCAGTGTCACCCTCTTTGACCCCTCCTGACATATGGAGAAGTATACTCTACTAATCTGTTAGGTAAATCTTAATCTAATAAAGTTGACATATTAAGATTCATGGTCACAATTCAACTCTTATCAACATCACACCAAACCACATTTCTTTATATCAGACTTAATTTCAAGCAAAAGGAAATAAAAAGTTTATTATTTTGCCTAATGTAATACAACTATCCCATGTGCACTAAAATGAAAGTTTCAGCACTTGCAGGATTCTTTAAAAGGCTAAGTCTAAGTCTCTTCTGAGACTCAAGGCAAGCTCTTCGGCATGACCATCTGAAAATGAAAAGAAAAAGTTAGAAACTTCTAAGGTTCAATTGTACAAGGTCAATTCTATTTAAAAAGAGAGGAACAGAGGGATAGAAAAAAATTGTGTACAAGAAGGCTATTGTTTTTTGAGAGTTGACCTTATATCCAGCTACTCTACTGAATCTGTCAGTTAGGTCTAGAAGACTTTTGACCAAGTTTTTTGGGTCTTCTATGTAAAGTATCATATCATCAGCAAATAATGACAGTTTAACTTCTTCCTTTCCTATCTTTATTTTTTATTTCTTTTTCTTTTCTAATTGCTGTGGCTAATGCTTCCAGAACTATATTAAACAGGAGTGGTGATAGTGGGCATCCTTGTCTTGTTCCTGATTTTAGCATGAAAGTTTTCAGCTTTTGACCATTTAGTATGATGTTGGCTGTTGGTTTTTTCATAAATAACCTTAATCAGGTTGAGATAAAGACCTTCTATTCCAATTTTCTGTAGCGTTTTTATCATGAATAGGTATTGGATTTTGTGAAATGCCTTTTCTGCATCTATTGAGATGATCATATGCTTTTTGTCCTTGGCTCTGTTTATAGAGTGTATTACATATATTGATTTTTGATTGTTGAATCATCCTTGCATCCCTGGGATAAATCTGACTTGGTCAGGGTGTATGATCTTCTTGATGACAATCTGTATTCTGTTTCCCAGTATCTTGTTGAGGATTTTTGCATCTATGTTCATTAGGGAGATTGGCCTATAGTTCTCTTTTGGGGTTGGGTCTTTCCCTGATTTGGGAATCAAAGTAACACTTGCTTCCAGGAATGAATTTGGAAGCCTTGCTTCTCTTTCAATTTCCTTGATGACTTTAAAGAGTAATGGCGATAGCTCTTCTCTAAATATCTTGTAGAATTCAGCAGTAAAGCCATCAGGACCTTGGCTTTTCTTTGTTGGTAAATTTTTTATACCTTTTCAATTTCACTCATTGTAATTGTGGTGTTTAGAATTTCTATATCTTCTTCACTTAACTTTGGCAATTCATATGTATTTAAGAATCTGTCCATTTCTTCTGTGTTTTCCATTTTATTACAGTACAGGTTCTCAAAGTAGGTATTGATGATCCTCTGGATTTCTGCTGGATCTGTTATGACTTCACCTTTTTCATTCTTAATTGCATGGATTTGAGCCTTCCCTTTTTTGATAAGGTTGGTTAAAGGTTTATCAATTTTATTTATTCTTTCAAAAAACCACCTCTTTGATTCATTGATTTTTTGGTATGGTTCTTTTAGTGTCCATTGCACTGATTTCTGCTTGGATCTTTATAATTCCCTTCCTAGTACCAGCTTCAGGTTTGTTATGCTCTTCTTTTTCTAGGAGCTTGAGGTTCTGCATTAGTTTATTGATCTGAGTTCTCTCTGTTTTCCTAATATGGGCATTCACTGCTATGAATTTCCCACATAGAACTGCTTTCATTGTGCCCCATAGATTCCTGTGTGTTGTACTGGCATTATCATTTACTTGTAGAAACTGTCTAATTTCTTCTATTGGTTGTTCAGGAGGGTGTTATTCAATTTCCATGTGTTTGTGGGAGTTTTGTGGTTTCTTATGCTATTGATTTCCAATTTTATTGTGCTATGGTCTGATAATACACAGAGGGTAACTTCAATTCTTTTACATTTACTTAGACTTGTCCTATGATCTAGCATGTGGTCTATTTTGGAGAATGACCCATGTGCAGTTGAGAAGAATGTTTATTCTGATTTTGTAGGGTGGAACACTCTGTCAACATCTATTAAGTCCATTTGTTCAATAGCTTGGTTCAGTTGTAGAATTTCGTTGTTAATTTTTTGTCTAGATGATCTGTCTATTTGTGATAGTGGGGTATTGAGGTTCCCCACTACAATTGTATTAGAGATTATTTGGTTTTTTTCATGTCCATTAATATTTGTTTTGTATACTTGGGGGCATTCATATTTGGTGAATATATATTTAGGATTGTCATCTCTTCCTCTTGGATTTTTCTCTTCACAAGGATGTAGTGACCTTCTTTGTCTCTCTTAATTAGTTTTGGTTTGAAATCTAATTTGTCTGCAAACAAGATTGCTACCCCTTCTTTTTTCTGGGTTCCTGTCACATGGAGAACTGTTTTCCATCCTTTTACTTTCAGTCTATGAATGTCCTTTTGAGTTAGGTGTGCTTCTTGTATACAGCATATTGCTGGATTTTGCTTCTTAATCCATTCTGTCACTCTATTTCTTTTGATGGATGAATTGAGGCCATTAATATTGAGAGTTATAATTGATAGATATTGACTCATTCTTGTCATGATGTTTTACTGTTGTTGGCTCTTTTCTTTCTTATTTTTCCCCCTTTCCCTTTAGTGTCTTACCTTGCCCAGTGGCTTCACTCTGTTTCCCCTCATGGAGTTGTGATCTTCATTGTCTTTTTCTAGGATATTGCTTAGAATTGTTTGGAGTGCTGCTTTGGTGTTCATGAAATTTCTCAGGTGTTCTTTGTCATGGAAGTATCTAATTTCCTCATCAATTTTGAAAGATATTTTTGCAGGATACAACAGTCTAGGTTGGAAATTATTTTCCTTTAGGGCTTGAAATACTTCACTCCAGGCTCTCCTTGATTTGAGGGTTTGTGTTGAGAAGTCTGCTGTGATTCTGATGGGCTTTCCTTTGTAGGTGATTTGTTTCTTTTCTTTAACTACCTGTAGGATTTTGTTCTTCTGTTGGGTTTCTGGGATCTTGACTATTATATGTCTTGATGTAGATTTTTTTTTTATCTTGGCTAGTCGGAGTTCTATATGCCTCAATTGTCTGTATGTCAAATTCTTTTACTCCAATTGGGAAATTTTCTGTCATTAATTCTGTGAACAGTTTTTTTTTTTGTCTTTTGTACTTTCTCCTGCTTTTTTGTGGACTCCTATCAGTCTTATATTATTCTTCTTTGTGTCATCTAGGAGCTGTTGGATTGGCTTCTTATAGTCCCTTGCTATTTTTAAGAGATCTCTCTTTTCATGCTCACTGACCACCATTCTGTCTTCTATATCTGATATTCTGTCTTCAGATTGGCTCAGTGTGCAGTGCATACATTCAATAGATTTTTTAATCTCCTGGATAAGTATGTCTATTCTGACAACATCGATTCTGCCAACCCAGGAACAGAGGATCTTTCCCTTCTGTTTGTTTGGGGTTTTTTTTGATGTCCTCTTCAATCTCCTTTTTCAGAGTACATGAGTTTTTGTTTCAGATGTTTTTCACCACCTTGGTTAGGCTAATTCCTAGGTATTTCATTTTTTTGAGGCCATTGTGAATTGTATTGCTGTGCTATATTCTTAGTGACTTTATTAATGGTGTTGGGGAACACTATTGATTTTTGTGTGTTGAATGTGTATCCTGCTACCTGACTGAATTTGGTTATTAAGTCTAAGCATGTTTTGGTGGAATATTTTAGGTCTTCTATGTAGAGGATTATGTCATTTTCAAATAATTGTAATTTGACTTTCTTCCTTTCCTAAAAGTATCCAAATAATTACTTTCTCTTGCCTGGTTGCTCTGGCTAATGTTTTGAGTCCTATGGTAAACAGAGTCATGATAGTGGGGATCCTTTTCTTCTTCCTGATTTTAGAGGGAAAGCTTGCAATTTGATGTTGGCAGTTGGTTTGTCATAAATGACTTTTATCAAAATTAGGCAAAGTTTTTCTATATCTATTTTCTTCAGAGGTTTTATCATGAAAGGATGTTTGATTTTTTTTTCTTTTTTTTTTTAACTGGAGATCAAACTCAGGACCTTGCTCTTGCAAGGCAGGTGGTGCAACCACTAAGCTAAATCCCTGGCCCGATTGTTAGATTTTATCAAGAACTTTTTCTGCATCTGTAGATACATTCATGTGGCTTTTGTCCTTGCTTTTGTTCATGTTGTTTATTATATTTATTGATTTGTGTATGTTGAACTATCCTTGCAACCCTGGGATGGAGCCTACTTGGTCATGATGCATGATCCTTATGATGATTTGTTGCATTCATTTGCAAATATCTTATCAAATATTTTTATATTTGTATTAATTAAGGAAATTGGCATTTAGTTTTCTTTTTTAGTTAGGTCTTTGTCTGGTTTTATAATCAGATTGATGTTAACTTCCAGAAATGTGTTTGGAAGCACTCCTTTTTCAATTTCATTGAAGAGTTTGAGGAGTATTGTTGTTATTATATCCTTAGAGCTCTTATAGAATTCAGCAGTAAATCCATCAAATCTTGGGCTTTTCTAATTGGTAAGCTTTTAATTACTGTTACAATTTCATTTCATGCTATTGGATTGTTCTGAATTGGTTTACTTTTGATAATTTATGTGAGTCTACAAATCACAAGGGGGCAGGCACTCTTTTACTAAATCCACCAGGAAAAAAGGCAATAATGTGTATACAGCTTTTCTTTTTTAAAGTGAGTTTTTTATGATGTAGTTGTGCTATTGATACACACATAATACTTTTTTAATGATAAATTTATAAAATTCTAAACATGTGGCTAACTACCTTTAATCCCTAATTCATTAATTTCATTGCAGTAAAAAATTTAAGGGAATTAAATTCCCTTCAAAATTGTACTGCAAAAAACAACTTTCTCTTGAGAATATTTAAATATTTTGAGAAAAAAGTTTTGGCATGTTTATTTTCTTTTTTCTTTTCTTTAAGCACATGCATGTTTTCAAGTACTATTTCTCCCCTGGCTATAGTTAGAAGTAAACTGAATGTATTGTGTACAGGTACAAATTCTCTATAAGGAAGATAATCTTTATGTATATCAAAACTGAACCAATAAAATTAATTTTTAAAGAAGCAAATTGGTAAGACAGTCAGGTGTATTTTTTTTTGCCATCTAGTGGATATTTTGTCTTTCCATAAATTTTCTATAATTTAGGCACTTCAATAGAAATTAATTTTATTATGCTCCTTATATGATGCTTATGTTTTTTTGACTACTTCAGAGATGATGATAGTATTTGATGATGTTCCAAGTACATTATTAATCATTATGACCAAACTAGAACTACAAATATTAGGGAGTAGGAGTAGAAATAAGGTAAGTGGCCCACATGGGTATAAACTCAACATTACACTAAGTAAAAATACAGTATCTTATCCTGATTAACAGTAATAAGTAAAACCTGAAAAACAGAAGAATTTCAAAATAAATGTGATGAATAATATTTTAATTAAAAGAGATCTGGATACTCCAAACAATAAATGTCAAATCCATTGATATTGTATTACCATTGCAATTTAAGATGATTCAATTAGATTTTTATTGTTTCAAATGAATGATTCTAATTAAAGTTAAACACATTATTGGAAAAAATGTAAAACATAAATATAGTTATATTTTTAGGAGAAAATAACGATAATACCTAAAGAAGAAAATTGAGAAGTTAAAAGTGCTGAGAGTAATGAAAATAATCTTGATTTAAGAGTGAGAAAACGCAGCTATATTTGTCTTCTCAAATTTATTAACTGAAACTATGAAAAATCTGAGGTTCTCAATCTTTCCTTGAAACAATTAGAAAATATTAAGTTTTAATGCCTTTAAATTCCTGGTATCTATGATTTTACTATTTTTAGTAATAGCTATATGTAATATAGTAAGAATTCCATGAAATGTCCTTCAAATAATTAGGGATCAAAGTAATTGATAGAGAAAGACAATGTACTTCTTTTTCTTTTGGTACCTGGGATCGAACTCAGGACCTTGTGCTTGCGAAGCAGGCATCGGAACCACGGAGCTAAATCCCCAGCCCTGAAAACAAACGTTCTTATTGTCTCAGTTGTCAAATTTTAATTTTCTTGATGATACATGTTCTAATATTGCAAAAACCCAAAGTTTAATTTTAAAAACAATATATGAAGTTTCATCAGAATCATGGCCGAATACTCCTACGTAAAATCCACCAAACTTGTGCTCAAGGGAACGAAAGCCAAAAGTAAGAAGTAAAAGAAAGAAAAGAAGAGAAAAAGAGAAGAGGATGAAAAAATCCAACTTGATATTGTTGGAATGTGGTGGACACTAGCCAACTTTGGTGACATTTCAGGAACTATAGCCATTGAAATGGATAAAGGAACCTATATTCATGCACTTGACAATGGTCTTTTTACACTGGGAGCACCACATAAAGAAGTTGATGAAGGTCCTAGTCCTCCAGACCAGTTTACTGCTGTCAAATTTTATGATTCCAGAATTGCCCTGAAATTCAGATATGGAAAATATCTTGGTATCAATTCAGATGGACTTGTTGTTGGGCGTTCGGATGCCATTGGACCAAGAGAACCGTGGGAACCAGTGTTTCAAGATGGGAAAATGCCTTTATTGGCCTCAAATAGTTGCTTTATTTGATGCAATGAATCAGGTGATATAGAAGCAAAAAGTAAGCCAGCAGGAGAAGAAGAAATGATAAAGATTAGATTCTGTGCTGAAAGGGAAACCAAGAAAAAAGATGACATTCCAGAAGAAGACAAAGGGAAAGCAAAACAGTGTGAAATCAACTACATAAAAAAATTTCAGAGCTTCCTAGACAATAAAATTAAAACCAGTAAAGAAGACAGTAAAATTCTTTAAAAAAGGCTCGGAAAGATGGATTTTTGCATGAGACTCTTCTGGACAGGAGAGCCAAGTTGAAAGCTGACAGATACTGCAAATGACCAGGACTTTTTTGTTTCTGCCCACTCCTTTTGTTTTCTATGAATAAAACATGCAGTGATAGTGCTTTTGTAGAAAAAAAAAAAAGCATTATATGTAGGTCATATTACATTTAGATATTTTCAGTATTTAGAAAACTAATCACAAATTTGTGTTATTTTTTAAATAAATACTGTAAGATCACTATTATTGATATAATTGCCCTCATTCCATTAAGAGGTATTTTATAATCTCTTCTTCATATGCTAACATTTGCTTTTTGGAATTTAGACTATATTTCTAATTTATTAGTCATAGTTCTGGGTGTGGATTTGTAATATAGATTTTATCAATTGATTTGCATATTTCTTTTTAAATGTTACTATTGACTATTACAGCAAGCTCTCACTTTGAATAGGATTTAATAATCAAATTTCAACAGTATTTGATGAGGATTATCTTTACAGAAGCCAAACTATGTCAATGATCCGTAATTAGATTTAGTCATAGCCTTGGCATTGGAGTTCAAGTCTTTGGATTGAAATCCCAGTGATTTTTTTTTTACCCACAATGGTATACTATCAAAATATATTTTTCTGTGTAGGTAATCACAAATCTTAACTTTTTCTTTTTCTTTTATTTTTTTCTCAGTACACAGGATTGAACTCACGACCTTGTGCTTGGAAAGCAGTGGCAGCACCACTGAGCTAAATCCCCAGCCCCATGAATCTTAACTTTTAAAATGACCTTAAATTTTAAAGTAGTAGGTGCTTGGGGGGGGGGAATATGTTTATCATTATTTGCTCTAGCAAAATGAAACTGACTTTGTTTACATAGATTTCTTTATGAAAACTAGACCCCCAAAAGTGAGGTTCAAGTTCTCATCAATAAATTTTATTAGTTACATTAGGGTATGTTCATATCATTGCCAAAATACAGTTGGAAAGCAATAATATTTTCGTGTTCTGCAGAACAGTACAGGAGCTAATTTTTCAACAGTTTACTACGTATTTGATAAAGAACTAGAAGAGTTGAAAGTTCCCAGTACAAAGAAATGAACCATGTTCCAAGAAGTAGAAATATAATTATTCTGATGTGATCATTGCACATTGAATACAGATATTAAATTACCTCATGGTACCCCATAAGCATGTAAAATTAAAAATAAATTTTTACTCATTAAAAATTACATCTTGGGCCGGGGATTTAGCTCAGCTGCACAGGGCCTGCCTGGCAAGTGTGAGGTCCTGAGTTCGATCCCCAGTACCAAAAAAGAAAAAAAAAATTACCTCTCAAAAATACACTACTGTATGTTTTTTAAAAAGATAAAAATAGAATTTATGAATAAAAAGTTTAAAAAAGAAAAAAGAAACACATGACTGGAGAAGTATATTCTGAAGGCATTTAAAAGAGTTAAAATTATTTTTCATAATACAATTTGTTGATCGATACCTTATATTCTGAGTAATGCACATATTCTAGGAATGACAATACATTTAATATAATGTTATGCATTACAATGTATAAAACTGTACAGTTTTTCTGTGTCAAAATTTTAGTCTAGAGCCTCTTTCTCTTTTGTTCTCTTTCTTTTCTCCCTTCTATCTTTTTCTACCTTCTTTCAATTTTCCCCCCTTCTAATTCTCATTTTCTAGAAGCCATCTTTCCTCTTATTATTCACAACTTTCTTTTCCTATATGATTGTCAAATACAGTTTTTCACAGTATCGAATCAGTTATATGCAATATTTGGAGTATTAGTTTTTAGACATGCTAATGAGAAAATGCTTGTCTTTCTGTTTCCCGTGTTTGTCTTTTCCTAATGATTCACTTAGAAATCAGTGCACATACTAGAATAAGATAACAATAAATGCAACAGCCAAATGGATGCACACTTTCTAGGTAATAGGATGACTCACCATCTCTTTTGAAATCAAAGTATATTGTTAATTTTTCTCTCTCACACTGAGCATCATACTCATGATAAAAAATCCCTACAGAAAACTAAATACAAAAGACTATGGCCATTATATTTATAGCTAATGTCATCTTTGTTGTGTTAGTTTTTTGTTCATGCTAATTTTGATAAATTTGAACTGATACAGCATACACAATTCTTTTCATGTTGACGTTGTTTTGCATGTAACTTTTTTCATTTTTACATATAATTTCACTGTTTTTAAAAAAAATCTTTGAAATAATTTTTAATTGGTGAATAATATTCCATGGGCCAATTACCTGGTAAGCTAATTCTCTATTGTTGGAAATCCTTGTACACTGACAAAATATTCCTGCATTTTATCTGAAGCATAAGAACTATCTACATTGTTAAAAATATTCATTTTTATTTCACCTTACTACAGCTACGTTATGCTGTAATAAATATTTTAAGTATAATAGTTTGTCATTCTTCTTGTTTCTTTACTTTGAGTAGATGCCCACAAATAAAATTATTGTCACAAAGGGTAGTAAATATACTGAGAGTCCTGATAAATACCATTACTTTGAAAGGTTGTGACACTGTATTTTCCCACTGGATATAAGTGAAAGAGCCCATTTTACCACATCCTTTATGAAGCTGGCAGTAATTTCTATTCCTGCGTTAATCCATACAAGGCACATGAATTGCAAACATGCCAGATACCCTATTAAATTTTTTTGCTGTACAATGTCAAATGATACCATAAGATGAAATCTTTTTTTTTTTTTGAGAATTTGGTAGTATTTTTATTTTGAATTGTCATCTATTATCACGTCAAAAGATATATGTTGGAAAACATCCAATGGATGTTGACTTACCACTAAAAAAGGCATCCGTGTCTGATTATCATACAGAGAAACATAAATAACATACATGTAAACATAAATTATGTTTACTTGAAGAGAATAGACTATCATACACAAGATAAAAATACAGTATTTTATGTACATTTTTAAGATTTCAATTTTTATCCACAGTTTATAAAGTTAAAAGCTATCTGTACAAAATCTTAAGTGTATGGAGTTTATATATCCCCATTCTTAGGGCTGCTTTGCCACAAATTTCCTTCAAATTACAATGGTGTAAATTCTTATGTTCTTTTTACTTCATATTCAAATCTTGGCACTAATATACTAAAACATGTTACTTTTGACCTGTGAGTTACAAAGGAAATAAAGTGTAATCATAGATATTTCTAATATCAGAAAATAAAATAAAATATGCCACAAATTAACATTTACCAATTCTACAGTTACTTAGTTCTGTTTAACTTCCCATGCTGCTGTACTACTTTCATACAGATACATGAAAAACCAACAGATTATGATTTTTTTTTTTTTTGGTACAGGGTATCGAACTCGGGACCTTGTCCTTTCGAGGAAACCGGTGGAACCAAAAATCCCCTGCAGATTACAGATTTTTAAAGTTACCTTAAAATAATAACCCTAGCTTGGCAATTATTTCTGCTCTAGCAGAAACATTAGTTAAGATATCACATGGTAAAATTCACAGAGATATCATTATTTTAATTCCTAAATGTATGGGATTTGCATTATCTAGTACACTAATAATTAGAAAAACAAAACAGCATAATAGGTATTTGAAATTAAAGAGTACTGGAGTCTTTTCTGAGAATGGAGGGGGATTCCTAAAATAAATCATTAAAAGATTATCCATTGCACTTGCAAAGGAAGCATTTTGCCAGCCCCTCCTATGCTGATTAAAGAGGCATGAAGGCTTTATAAAAAGTTTAAGATGAGCTAAACTATTTATTGTTTAAAATCGTCCTGAAAAGTAATAGAGCTATTAGCACCCTCCCTTCTCTCCCAAGTAGCTAACTATCAACAAGAAATATAAAGTGTCAGTGTCTAAATTATTGCTATCTACTTAACAAGAGTTTAATCTTAATTGATGGTTTAGGATTAAATATAAAAATAGGCCATATCTGATCTGAACAAGAAATAGAAGGTAGGCATTCCAGTCTATGTAATTCCTGCCTAAGTGGAGACTGTAACAGAAAACTCCTGGCTCCATCATTAATTGTTTTGAAACTAGTTACCTGTACTTTAACTTCTGACACAAAACAATCAGAGTTCTAATGCCCAAACCACAGTGTCTGTAGCACCTCAAGTTTGAAAAAGGAGTGCTCTGAATCCCTGAGAGGAAAGCTGCTCAGCCTCTCTTATCCACAACTCATGTCTTCACAAGAGTCCTCAGGATTGCCTCCATCGAAACAGCCCCCAGTGGTACAGTTGGCATCTCTGGAAAACTGTGATAACTGCTACGGAGGTTCTAGGATGGGAAGCAACAATTTTTAACATAGTTGGTTGCAGAAAGAATCTCTATTCTAATTAATCAAAGAGTTCTTGCTGTTAGCAAAGAAGTAAAAATATTCAACCCATATTTTTACACCTATAAACTGTTGATTGGATATCCCATTTATTTTTATTAAATTCACATGTCACATTTATAACTATCAACAGATAATCGAAGAATTGTCAGTACTATCACATCTACTGACACAAGCTAGAAAGAGCGTTATCTATAGTTAACATGCATGAGCTGTGTACATTAAAGTTGTCTATTTTGAGATACTCCATCCTTTCGATATTCCAATCTTTCCTCCTCTCCATTTCAGGCTGATCATATCCCCCACATTAAATGGTGCTCCAATCTGATCTAATTAAATGGTGTTCCAATCTGATCTAAGGCCTAAATTGGGTGTGTGCAAAATGCTACCAAAATTATTTGAGGATCTCTATTCTTACATATGGCATCATAATTTTTTTTTTTTTGTACCTAGGATCAAACTCAGGTCCTTGCACTTGCGCAGCAGGCAGCGAAACCACTGAGGTCAATCCCCAGCCCTGGCATCATAATATTTTATGTAAGATCTGCATATTCAGTTCCTCAATTAAGAGTCAAATTTTAGACATCAATAGGATACAATTACTAAAGTATTTCCCTGCCCTTAAGCAGTTTACATTCTAAGAGGTAGTGAGAGACAAATAATGAAAAACACGATCATTTCATGTATACTGAACAATTGGAACATAACAGAAAGAACAACAAAACTTCCTTAGAGAAACTTGAGAGGCTTCAAAGGCATTTAAAAGAAGTGTGGAGGTTTGGAAGAAACAAGTGTCATGAAACTTTCTAGGATGAGGAATGGCATGTCTTAAAGGATAGAGAACTTTTTACACACATTATGAAAACCCGAGAGAAGGGACAGATGTAAAGAAATTATTACAGTTTTGGGAATGTTGGGATGAAGACACAAGGTCATTTATGACATTGAGGAGACAGCTTTAGCAGCATGATAGTAACAGAAACCAGATTCTGTTGAACAGAGCAGTGAATAGGAAGTAAAGTAAAGATAGCTCTGCTCTAAGGGGGATTGGTTTTGTTCCTGGTCTTGTTAGTAACTCATATTTATTGGCTACTTAGTCTGAATTCTCAACTGCAGAAATTCTGTAGAGAAAAAGAAAGAATCTCTACCCTCAAGTTATTGACTTTCTATGGGGAGAAGTATGTGTAATATTAATATTTATATAGTAAATAAAGTAATGTCAGGTATAGCCAGCTTCACTGAAGAAGCCAAACAATGATATGGCCCTTAGCCAATGGGCAGAACTGCTTGGACAAAAGTGTTATGAGAGACCGTGTGTTAATGTGATATTTCAATTGAGAACTAAATATTGATCAGAAGGCAGTCATGAAAAGATCTGGTAGAAGAGGATCCTAAGAAAGAAAAACAAATGCAAAGACAATGAGACTTTTCAGGACATCTAGTATTGGAGGAATAGAAATAACCAAACGTGTAGCTAATGAAATGGACAGAAAATAGACAACATGGAGGATGGGAAGGGAATGTTGGCAGGTACGTCACAGGGAGCCATGTCCAGAGCAACCAGGAATTCCAATGTTTATTCTCAGTGCAGTGACATCTTCATAGAATCTTTAGTAATAAAACAGGAAATACTTTAGGGAAGTTTCTCTGGCTGCTTTTAAGAGAGGGCTGAGAAAATATAAAAATGACAGAAAAGAATGGGAGTAGAGTTTTCTGCTATTTAAGCTGCTATATTGTGGGGAAAACCTGTATTCTTTTCGAAGTTTCTGTAGTTTATTTTTTCCTCCCTCCCTCCCTCCCTCCCTCCCTTTCTTCTGTCTCCCTTTCTGTCTGTCATTCTTTCCAGGGCTAGGGATTGAATCCAGGGCCTTCACACTGAGCTACATCCTCTCCACACCCCTTTTGTGAGACAGGGTCTTGCTAGATCACTATATTGCAATCCAAGCTGTGCTCCTACTTGCAGTTCTCTTGTCTCAGCCTCCAAAAGGGCTGGTATTAGAGGCATGCACCACCACACCTTGCTTTAATTTGGAGGGTTTTTTCTTGAGTACATCATGTGTTATGAATTATTGCCAGCACTTGAGCTTTGTAAATCTTCATAGCTAATTTATTTAGCTATGAAGTGGGTAAATAGAAATAACTTTGCTATCCCTTATTAGTTCATTGTTTGGATTAAATAGTCACATGTGACTGCTTTGAATAACTGTGAAGCATTCAATTCCTGCTATTATGGTCTGGCCTGATTAATTGCTATTGGTAAGAACATCTGTTTCCTCAGAATTTATTCTGACATTGAAAAGGTTAAAAAATAACAGTTTTCTTTGTGAAATCCAACAAAGGCACATAAATTGCTATGAAGTATCACTTAATGGAATTGGTTTTGATATTTATTGACTTATTCAAATTCCCAGAGCTATTTAGTATGAACCTGACACTAGTTGATGAAGCACAAGTATATATTCTTCTATTGAATATTCAGAGAACATATATTAATATCTCAGCAGAAAAGTTTGAAAGTAAGAGATTAAAGTATTATGTTTGGAAAGAAGTATTAAAGGAAAGGAAACAAAAAAGAAGAGAAGGAAAAAATGGAAACAAAGCTTTTGTAAATAAGAAGAGGGGGAAGGTTGAAGGGGGAAGGGGAATGCAGGAAAAAGAACCAAGTTATTTTTTTAAAAAGAAGAACCTTATTTAATTAAAAAATAAAGTATTGTGCTTAATCAAGATTAAGATTGTGCTTTATCAAGTCATGTAGTAAGGAAGTTATTTGTTTGCTTATTTATTTACTTACTTAATTTTAAAAGTGTTTGTGGCCATGTTTAGTTCCAAAAGAAACAGAAATGACTGAATCCAAAATTACAGACATATGTAGAGGAATAGTTGCAGGTTTTGCAATTTCTACTAATGTAGTCTCTATAATCCACCTAACATTAAAATAAATAACACTTCAAATTCCATGGTCATTAAATAACACTCCAAGTTCCATAGCCATTATTATTATTACCATTTTATGATGCTGGGAATTAAACTCAGGGTCTTAAGAAAGCTAAGCAAGCATTCTACCAATGAACTACATGCCCAGCCCTGGTTTTAGATTTTATTGATTTTGTTGTTGTTATTTTCTAAGTACCTTTTCCTTTCAACTTACTCAGCTCATGGATGCAAACAGTAATTTGACCTCTAAAAAACATTGTGATTATTTTTAACTTAGAAATTTTCATTTGTTTTGTCAGTTCTGAATAAATTTAAATATCTAATTTAGAATTTAGTTAACTTCTTGACCTGTAGATTTCAAATATATTTTAAACTTATAGTCTTCTTTTTGATTTCTGATCAGAATTGTTTCCCTTACTGACACTCTAGACCTAAATATTTGTGAATTTCTTTAGACTGTTCAATAATTGAACAAAAAATATCTATAGTAAGATTGCAAATCCCATGGGGTAAATCTGGTGTTTTGAAATAAACCCAATTTGAAACTGATATTTATTCATTTATTTAAGAATTATTCATTGGATATCTTCTATGTGCCAGGCACTATTCTTGGCACTTGGTATATATTAGTAGTGAAAGAAACAGTCTTCATAAATATAGAACTAATTTCTGGTGACAGGAGACAAACAAAATAATATGCATATACTGACCAACATATATTACATTAGAAGGAAATATACACTCTAGCAAAATTACAGCAGCATAAAGATATTTATACTTATTTTTTCTCTGTTGACCCACTTTTATAGAACTAGCATTTTTTGACATCAGACTCTGCATTTATCATCCCACTTTGATGTTCAGCCCTGACTGGCAGAGATTTCTCAATGCCATTTCTCAATTCCTATGGGAGAGAGTTTGATTATTCCAACTTGAGTCAAGGTTCCAATTAAAGATGGACCAGAGCCAAAACATGCCTTATAAGTCTCTTTTTGGAGGCTCATCCCTATATAAAGAGGAGAGGAAACATTTCAAGAAACTTTAGGGAGTTTGTTAGTGAAGCACTGTAAATAGCCAGAAAGCAACTCTTGAATACCTTACTGAACATATATAAAATATGAAAAAGCCTAAGATCTTAAAGACATCACTCAATATGTGAGTTTCAACCCTTTTATTCAGGGTGACCCAGATAAATATCTAAATTAATATTTCTATTAATAATGTGCACTTTAAGGGAGCTAATGTCTCTTTGAAGTAAATTTATGGCAAATGTGTGGACACTTAAAAACTGGGAAGGTCTGGAAAATGTATCTTTTTCATATTTGTTTAAGTAGATATTGAATTAATCATTGTTGGAGAGAGAATAGTTGATTCAATATAGAATAAAACCTCAGAAATTATCCATGTAAAGAGAAGCATTTTGTTCTCCATGTTTTCTGGAAGACAGGAACATATTTCTCATAGTGGAGACTAAAGAAGATCACTTTAAAGAAATAATTTTTATTTAGAGAAATAATTTTTGACTGTCAGGTACTAACTTGGAGGTCTGTTTACAATGTTAAGTCATTCATATACTTTGGTTTTAGTGACATCATGCTCATTGGGTAAAGGTATTGTCCTAAACATAATGAAAATAAAGTATAAAGTCTACAATAGATATATGAGCACAAGACAAAATATATCCTGGGAGCACAGAGAAAAAGCACCTAACACTGCATAGAGGAAAGTTTTAGCAAAAAGGAGCATATGAGCTGGTCCAATAAAAATGTTTTCCAAGACAAGATAAAAAGGAGAGCCTGTAATTTAAAAGACTCCATATAAACAGAAAGACAGAGATGTGAGCAAACACTGCATGTTCAGGAAATCTTTAATCCATGCATGGGAGAAAGACCAAAAGTAGAAGTCAGGACACAAGGTTCAACAAAGATTTGTTGAAAGAGGATGGACACCTGGAACAATACATGCAGAAAGCAAATGCGAAGGGGCTCCTGAGATGGTAAGGACTAAGAACTTTCTTTTGTAAAGCAGCAAGGAAACTAGCAAGTCACTGGAGGTGTTGAAGAGGAGTTGGTGTGAACCAATTTAATTTTTAAATTGTCATTTTTGACAACCAAAATGAAATACCTTTGCACACCTACCAGACATCATAAAGTAAAAGGACTAATGACACAAAAATGTGCCATGGATAAGGAAACAATTGCTGCATTTTAAACACATCTTATGGGAGTGCAAAATGTACAATCACTTTTGAAAAATGTTTGATAGTTTGCCATAATGTTAAATTAATCTATGTTGTGACCTCAAATTTCACTCCTAGATATCCACCCAAAGGAAATGTAAACATATATTTTCAAATAGAGAATTGTACAGGTATATTCACAGCAACATTATTTATACAAACCAGAAATTGAATGCAATCAAAATATTCAGGAATAACAGAGTAAGCAAACAAATTATAATATATGCACACCATGGAGTACTATTCAGCAATGAAATTAGTGTATCAGTAAACTACTTTAAATACAACATGAATGAATATCAATAGCATCCTGAACAAAAAGGCAAACACAAAAGTGTACCTAATTGACTGAAATCATTTATATAAATTTCAGAAAAGGCCAAATCAATCTATTATGATTATTATTGCAAAATCATAACAATAGATTACATGTGGCCCAAAGATTGCCTTGAAGTGGGCTTCAAAAAAATTTCTGGAGTGATAAAATTTTCTAAATCTTGATTGGGATTGGGATTGGATGAGAAAGGTATTTATTAAAACTGTTCAAATATTTAATATTCTCTGGGCTTCATTAATGTTCTTAACTGAGATAGCTGTTTCCTCAATTAAAAAGAAACTATTTTGAAAAATCCATAGAGGTGAACAACAAAGGTAAGATACTGATAGTAAGAATACCACTGCAGAGAAGAATGTCTTATCAAAAATAAGAAGGAGGAGTTTGAATGAAGAAAATAGTGCAGTTTATAGAAATTTCAGAGAAAGAGGTAACAATGTTCATAATATGATTATGTCAAAGATGGTAAGTAAAGAGAAAAAAGGAGAAATTAAGAATGGATATACTGTATTCTAATGTCATTGTGGAAGTTTAAAAAAATACACTGAGGAGCAAAAGACCAAGAATAGACTGTCTTGAAGGAAAAGAACAGGGCCACAGATCTAATACCAGATTTCAGTATTTAACTTTAAAGCAACACTAACAATTGTAGCTTGGTATCGATGAAAGGATAGTTAGGTCAATGGATCTGAGGAGAAAATTCATAAATAAATGCATACACATATAGTCAATTGATCTTTGAGAGAGGAGCAAAAGCAGATGAGTGCAGAAAAGATATCCACAAACAAAAATTGAATCTCCACACCAAACTTGCACCTTCCATAAAAATAAACTCTAAATGGATCCTAAATATAGATCTAGAATGCAAAACTATAAAACTCCTAGGAGAGAGCATAAGAGGAATCACACATAACCTTGGGTTTGGCAATGACTTTGCTTATACAATCAAAAGCATGATTTATGAAAAAAATCAGTAAGTTGAATTTCATTAATATGAAAATTTTCTACACTGCCAAACCCAAGGAAACACAAGCAGAGATGGGAAGAAAATATTTGCAAACAATACATTTAATAAATCTTTTTATTAAATATATACAAAGAACTATTAAAATTCAACCAACCCCCACCTCCTATTTATGAACAGACAAAACATTTGACCAGATCCATCGCCCACAAAGATGTACAGATTGCATATAAGCAAATGAAGCAATAGGATGAAAGGAAGAAAATGGAAACAAAGTCTTTGTAAATAGAGAATGGTGGAGGGGGTGAAGGGAGGGCAGAGGAATGGGGAAAAAATAAGAACCAAGATACAGCATGTAAAGGTACAAGATCCCAATGATGAATGTATCTGTACTGTGTACCTAAAATGTACCAATAAAATTAATGGGGAAAAAAAGCATATGAAGAGGCACTCAGTGTCATGTCATTAAGGGATCCTAAATTTAAACAATAGTGAGTTACCTCTGCCTGCCTATAAGAATGAATCACTGACAATTCTAATGCTGGTGAAGAATGCAGCAACATCAACTCTCTTTCAATGCCCATAGGAATGCATTATGGGACATGCAATTTGGAATGCAATTCGACATCTTCCTACAAACCCAAATACCCTCTTACTATACCATCCAGCAATGACACATCTTGGTGCTTGCCAAAATGAATTCAAAATTAACATCCACACAAAAGCTGGTACATAAATGCTTATCCCAGCATTACTCCTAATTGTTAGGCCTGGAAATAACTAAGAGGTCCTTGAATAGGTGAATTGGAAAATAAACTGGGCTACATTTAGAAAATGGAACATTACTCTGCAAAGGAGAAAATAAGCTATCAAATCACAAATAAACATGAAGAAACCTTAAATTCATGTTGCTAAATGAGAAAAAGCAAGTGGAAGAGGCTATGGACTACATGGTTCAATAATGTGACTTTCTGATAAAGCAAAACTACGGTGATAGTCAAAATGTTATGGATTAAAAAAAAAACATTATGGATTGCCAGAACTTTGAATGGAGGGATGAAGGGGAGGAAAGGAAGAGAATGGAAAATTTTAGAGTGTAAGATAATGCTATAAAAATTTTTAATGGTAGATACATGCCATTACATGTTTTTCAAAGCCTACAGAAGGTAAAATAGAACATAGATCTTAATGTAAACTAAAAATTTTAGTTAACAATGATAATATTATATGAGCTCAGCAATTGTAAGACACAGACCACATGAATGCAAGTTTTAAATAATAGGAAAAATGGAGAGAGTAGAGAGGGGACTATTTGAGAAGTTTGTATTCATTGTTTTCTGTAAATTTATAGCTCCTCAAAAAGAAGAAAGATTATTTTAGGAATAAGTTGAAAAAAGAGTTAGAAGTAAAACCCAACAGTTGCAGCTTGATGTAGGCTGTACAGTTGTGTGTGTGTGCGTGTGTGTGTGTGCATGTGTGTGTGTTAATTCAGAGGGAAAAATACAGCAGCAGTGAATATACGTACGATTCACTAAGAAAGGGATGTTCCACTATACAGAGGAAGAAAAGAAAAACACCAACGTCAAAAATCTAAGAAACAGGAATGTTCAAGAACAGGGGAAGGAGCCAGGAAAAGAGTAAAAAGCTAGTACATGAAAGCAGGGAAGAAGGAGAAGAGAGGAGTTGGTTTCATCTGAGCCCAGGATATGAGTATTTTTTCTTTTGTCAAATATTGCAAAAAAGATAGATTTGAGCACTGGTAAATGAGTGTAAAATCTAAACTACACTTTTGTAGTAAGAATGTGAGCATTTTTGTAATGAATTGAATAAAGAAAGGGATTTAAGAGATAAATATTGCAAGTGTAGAATAATAGTTGTAAAACTGATAGAGATCAAGGAAAATCCAATCAATGCTCTGTCATGATTTATTCTGAAAATTTCAGGACAGGTTTACAGAATTTAAAATGGATTCAAGTCTTTGATGAAGATCTTGTTGTTAACATAGCATATGTGGTAACTTTTGAATATATCCATAAACTGTCATTTTTTTGACAGTTATATAATGCTCAATATATAAAGGAAATTTCTTCTGGGTATATTTAGGGAAAAATGGTTGCATATATTTAAGTGGTAAGTAAATATTCTACTAATAATTTTAAAACAGAGTCCTCTGGAAAGCTAATGATATTCTTAGACTTTCTATTGACCTCTAGTTTATGCTTTATTATTAAATTTTATAAGAAATGTCATTCTGAAAATAATTGTTTCCATATTTAAAGCGTATATTGGATGCGACAAAGATGTTTACCTAATTGTTCATTCTTTAAGATAATCAGGTTGGCTGTAAAATTTCAATGAACATTTACATCATTTGAATGATCAACCATACTTACTTTTGTAGTACATTTATGCTACACTCAAAATTTTTTACAAATTAATAGGAATAATCCTGCATTACAGGAATGATTTAATCAATGAATGAGACATGGTCTCTTAAAAACACTCAGAACAGGTGCAGTTTTAAAATATATTCTGACTTTTGGTTGCCATCAGATAGTTCTTAGATGTAGATATATGCTGTCCCGCATTTTTGCTAGGTTTTTTAAAGTACTAATTTCCTTTATTCTCAGTCGATATTTTGTTCAAAATTTTAATTCAAATTTTTATATGTTGAAAGAGATGAGGTATTAAATTTAAGTTGTCAAATATTCATACTTTTTTCCTTTTGAGTTTTTCACTTCAATTATTTTGTCACAGCAATGTAAAACTAACACACACCACCTGTCTTAATTTTTAAAATGAATCTTGACATCTGGTAGTAGAGATTCTATGGGTCTGTTCTTCTTCTAGATTGTCTTACTACTTCTTGGCTTTTTAATATCATAAAATTATAAAGTCAGTTTATCTAGATAAAGGGCTCTCATATTTTTGTTCCATTATTTTCTATTCATTACTCTTTGGATGCTATTGCAAATGGCATTTTAAAAATTAATTCATAACTTTTGGGGACTGGCAGTGTTAATATACTTGATTTTGTATGTTGAATTGTCTAGCAACCATATAAACTAAAAACAGAGAAATTAAATGTATAAACAGAAAAAAAGAAATAAAACTATTAAATGCTATAATTGTAGAAATTTTGAATAATGTACAGAAAAGTAAATCAAATATTCATACTCTTTAAATGTGACTATACATAAATGGTACAGTATGTCAAAATATTGCAGAAAATTATTAATTTGTATCAGTTCTTTGTCTTTTTAGAATAGTTAACAATTAAAGATAAAACTTCATCATTTAGCTATGTTAGTGTAACAAAGATTTGCATAAATATAAATTTATAACAGGTGGTTATTTAATTACCTGATAGCTGTACAATGTAATACTATGCAGTCATTTAAAATACCATGTTGAAGACTGTAACGATTAGAAAAGGTGACAGCCAATTTCAGTGCCTTATAGGAAAGACAAATCCATATTCTAATAACCAGTGATATACTTCATGCAAATTTTAGTCCTGATCCTATCCCCATAGGGGGAAAAAAACCCACTAGAGCTACAATCTCTTTTCATGCTTGCATTTAAGTACAATTCAGATGGGGAAGATAAAATTTTCCACCTAGGAGCAGCATTGTGATCCTTATCTGTTTCATGTACCCCCTCAACTTGATAATGATAGAGAATGAAATAATTGTGAATAATTTGTCCTCAAAGGTACTTTAAAATAAAACTCACTGAGAATTAATGTAAAATTTGGATGGATCTTTAGAAGTTTTCTGATTTCATTTATTATTTTATATGAAGTAACACTGAGGTACTGAACTGCTGTTGATTTATTTGCCATTGTACAGTTGATGGCACATTTATAGTTACAATACAAAATATAAAAATAAATAGATTTTAGGTACAATAAAACCTGAAATAACCAACAATTTATAATTATACAAATTTAAGGTGTACAAAGTTATGTTGTGATTATGAATACAATGTAGAATCATAAGTAAATCAAATACTTAACATTTTCTCTGGTGAAAACATCTGAAATTTACTTTACTAGCAAATTTAAATGTACAGTGCTCCATTATTAACTATATGTATTCTTTGAATAGCATCTTCTCTTTCCCCATCAGGGTAACTAGTTTTATACACCTGTGTCTCCTTGATATTTCTAAATTTCACATATATTAAATTGTGCTTTTTTTGCTCATAGCATACAAATTTTTCATCTTTTTAATTCTTTAAAAATTTTAATTTGTTTGCCCATAATTTGAATAAAGATAATTCGTGTTAACATGTTTCCTTCATAATATGCAGTTATTTATTAGATCAGAGGCATTGCATTTCTTTTTTACATTATCTGATGGTTTTTAATTTTGCTCAGCCATTTCTGATAGTTATTTATCAATTTCTTTTTGCCAAATTATTATTTGTAGTTTTCATAATTATTTCAATCTATATAATTTTTGGTTCTTTTTGAACTTCTATTAAGTTTTTCCAAGACAAATGCTAAATTCATTCATTATAAAACTATGGATTATTTAAAGACATATATTTAACATCATGGATTGGTCTTTTTTTTTTTTTTTTTTGGCAGTACTGGGGATTGAACTCAGAACCTTGTGCTTGTGAGGCAGGAGTGGTGCCACTGAGCTAAATCCCTGGCTCTGGTCTTTTAAAATATTCACTAAACAATTCTACCTCCCTCAAGGTTCTGAAAGCAGCTATTGCATTCACAGACTCCCCAGATTCATCCACAATGTTGGGAAGGGTAGGGTTTCCTTCTTTTTAAAGCCTGAGTGCAAATCCACTGCAAGTATGCATCACACTCTTAACCTGTCTGTCAACAGGCACTGGCTTGTTGCTATATCTTGACTATTGTGAATAGTGCTGTTATTAACATGAGTGTGGTTATCTCTTCAACATCTTGATAGCAGTTATTTTGGGTGTGCATTCAGAAGTGATAATGCTGGATCCTACAGTATTTCTATTTGCACCTTTTAAAGGAAATGCCGTACCATTTTCCATACCTGATGAACCATTTTGCATTCCAAACAACAGTGTATATGTGTTGTGATTTCTCCATAACCTAACTAATATTTCTTTTTGGTTTTATACTAACCATTTTAACAATGATATTATGCAGTGATATTTCTCTGATAATTATGCTGAACATTTCTTCTTATTCATATATTTCCCATTTATATGTCTTTTGTGGAGAATTGTATACTTACATCCTTTGATTTTATTATAAAATCAGCTTTATCTGATATTTTTATTTTACCTGTTGTCATAGAAGTTCACTTAGCAGTTCAAAATTTCACCCCTTACAAGATATATGCTTTGCAAATGATATAAGTTGTGTTTTCTTCTGTTTTGTTTATTTGTTTTCCTGTGAAGAGCTGACAAATGAAGCTGGGCATGGTGATACATGTCTATAATCCAGATATTCAGGATGCTGAGGCAGAAGGATCACAAGTTAGCAATTTACCAAGATCCTGTTTCTAAAAAAAAAAAAAGTCTGGGGATACAGCAGGTCAGTGGTAGAGTGCCTGCTTAGCATGCATAGAGTTGTGGGCTCAATCCAAATACCTAAAAAAGTTTGAGCAGTAGAACAGAATAGAGAGCCTCCAAGTAAACCCATACACATACTGGCAACCTCGACCATTCTTTGAGAAGTAGTCATAATAATGAAAGATATAATAATGAAGACATAATAATGAAATTACAGTCTTCTTAACAAATACTGTGGGGGAGATTGCATACTTACTTAGGAAAAATGAAGTTGAGGCTCTATCTTATACCATTCACAACTCAAAATATATTAAAGACTTCATTGTGGATAAAAATCCTGGAATTGTAAAACTCCTAAAAGAAAACATCGGAGAAATCTTCTTAATGTTGGTCTTGGAAATGCTTTCTTGGCTATGACACCAAAAGCACCAACAATAGAGATAAAATTAGACAAGTGGGAAAACATTAAACTAAAAAGCTTCAGCCCAGCAATAGACCTCTTCTTTTAACATACCTTTTTACTTATCTCTAAGCAGTTTATAGTTTATAAGCTTTGCAGACTTTGTTTAACAATCTAATTTGACTTAGATTCCAGTAATATGAAGCCTCTCAGATTCAAAAGGCTAAATACTTCTAGTCCACAACATGGAGCAATTGCAAACTACTTTGCAATAATCTCTTTAAAGAATAAAGATGGTAACTCCACGTCTTTTTCAGTCTCACAGTAGTTCTCTGCCTAAAGTGGTAAAAAATACTCCTTGAAACCTGCTATGTCAATAGCCTCAAGGTAGGTGCCGCTGCCTTACTTTAAGGAATAGGACCCACCAAAAGAAAACTAAGAAATGATAAGAATATTTAGATTTTAAAGGTGGCTCTGGAGGATGATGGACAATAAGCAAGCTGAAAATAGGAAGAAATTTAGAATTAATAAACAAGATACTTTCCCCTAGAGGTAAGAGGACAGTAGTCAGATTGATACTCAGTTCAATTTTTCTATTAGGAAAGGTCTCCAGAGCTGGCAATTCCTGACAGATTAACTAATAACTACAACTAATGGCTGTAACTAATAACTATAAATGTGGTTGCCTTTTACAATTGGCAGTTTTTATTTAGTTATTCTGTTGCTCAACATTGCATAGTTCATGTGTTGAGAGTAGGTATCGTGTCTATAAATTGATTGCTAGTAGATCAGTAGCCATGGCTTGTACTTGATAGAGAGGATGACACATTGCTTGGAAAACCCAAATTTCAACTGAGAGAGCAAAAGTGTAGTTCATTTTTCTGAAAGAATGAACATTTTCCAAGCTTGAAACAATGCACGAATATATGGATACCTAAAGGATAATTTCTCAGAGACAGAGAGCAACTGCCCAATAACCATTCTTATTGTTTATCTTGTTAAAAAAAAATCTTGATTATTACCAAGGACATTGTTGAAGCTAAAAAAAAAACACATTCCTCAACTTTCCTTGGAGCTGGCTATGAGCTTATGTGTAAGTTTTGCTCAGTGACAGTTTAGTGTGAAATTTTCAAGAAAAGTTGAGAGAGAGAGAGAGACAGAGAGAGAGAGAGAGAGAAAGAGAGAAAGAAAGAGAATTTTCTCCTTTGTCAATTTTTGTATCAGTTGATTGAATATGATGCCTGGAATTTCAAGTCATCTTGGACAGCATGTGGATCACTACATTGGATTTGTTGATAGAAGAATTTTTGTTTTTTTCATAATTCATGAGGATTGATCCCTGCCCTTTTTCCTTCCTTCCTTCCCACCCTCCTTCTTTCCTTTTACTTCTTTTTGCTGTGCTGAAGAGTGAACCCAGGGTCTCATGAATGCTACACAAGTGCTCTACAACTGAATTGAGCTATATAACCATTTCTTTCTTTTTCTTTTTAAAAATTTTCTTTGGAAATGAAGTTTCAATAAGCTGCCCAGGCAGGGTATGAATTTGAGATCCTCTTGTCACAGCCTCCAAAGTAGCTAGAATTATAGGCATATGCCACCACATCCAGGTTGTAAAGAGTAGATCTTTTTAAAATATTATTTTTAATGCTTACTATTTCAACATTGAATGACACATACTGTGGTATTTCCATGCAAATACAAAGCTTTGTCATGCCTCTCCTCTTTCTTCTAGCCTGCTCTGCTCCCCACCTCTACATGGCCTCTAATAGTCCCTCTTCTATAGTCAAGTCACTTCTTAAGAAAAAAAATTCTTAGTATGAAAGAAAACCTAATAAACTTCTCTTTCTATGTCCGGTTTATTTCCCTCAACATTGTTTTCTGGATCTACCCATTTTCCTGAAAATGACAGAATTCCAATCTTCTTTATCACTCTGTGTATATATGACAGAATTTCTTAATTCATTCATCTGTTGATGGGCACCCTTGCTATTTACAGATTTTGGTGATTGTGAATAATATTACAGTTAACATGGGTATGTTGCTATTTCTCTGATATGCTTGGCTTCATTTCTCGTTACATAAACAGCAAAGTTACAGCTTGATTATTGATCAATGTAAATTTTCCGCAGTGGGTAAACTAATTCACATTGCCATAAAAAATGTAGAAATGTTTCTTTCTCTCCACAACTTTCCTGGCATGTATGTGTTTTTATTTGTTTTGTTTTTCTTAGTTTATAATGGACAATCTTAGACAGTTAAGATAGAATCTCAATGTAAGATTAATTTGCAGTTTTTCCCTGATGGCTAAGTATACTGAGCAGATTATTTTGTATATTTATTTACCATTTGTACTTTCTCTTCTGTAAAGTGTCTACTCAGGTTATTTCTTCATGTGCTGTTTGGATTATTTTGTTAAGTTTTTTGAGTTCTTTATACATTCTGGATACTTAACCTTTGTCAGATGAATGGCTGGGACAAATTTTCTGCTACTCTTTGGGTTGTCTCTTCACTTGGTTGTTTGCTGTGCTGCAGCTTTTAAATTTGCTGCTAGCAGTGTCCACTGTTTCCCAGTTCAGGTGGGGCAATTCAATCAGGAGTCCTGAGTCTGCCCTAACTGCGCTCTCTGCAAGTGGGACCTTCCTTAGGTAAGGATGATGGCAGAGTGAGGGCCCAGAATTGAGTGTGCTTCCTTTAGTCCTAGGTCATGGAGACAATCACTAGAGTACACATTATGGTAGGCATTCTGAGTGAGTATGTAGACTGGAATTTTAGGCCTAGTTTAATGATATTTAAATGCTTATACATGTGTTTTATGGGTCTCTATTTGTATTCTTGTCCTGTACTCCAAAAATACCAAGAGCAAGCCTAATTTGGAAAACCATCACATAGAAATATAATTATCATTAAACATTTGTAGCAACAGTAAGTTTCTCCTATCTATAAATACTTAGGTTAAATGAATATTTTTAATATATTATATTGTAATCTGAAAATATATATATTGTAATCTGAAAATTAAAACTATGAAAGATACATATTCTTTCTTGTTTCAAAAGTTCAAAATTCTGATATTCTGCTAAATTCCTACTCAGGCATTCCAATCTTAATCTACAAATTGTTTAGTTTATACTCGCCTTCAACATTTGAGCACTTGAAATATTCTCTATTCTCTGTATTCTCTTCTGATGGATTTTTATGCAACATATACACATTGATTTTTCTTTAAAAACAATTGCACACGTGCATATATCTTTTAAGTTCACTATCACTTTTCTATTCATTTTACCTCTTGAAGCAAATCTATTCTTTTTTGTTTTATTTTGTTTGAACTACCTTTTCTGTTTTAAACTCTTTTGGTTCATGCTTGTAGTACATCATGAACTGCCTTTCCTTAGTCAAACTTTGGAATCTCAAAGAATTGCTTTGAGTTAACCCCCACCTAAATTAACATGTAAAAGAAGTCTGATAGCACCATTATGACAAAAAATAAGAAAATGATTTGTGACCCTTGAAAGATATTACAAAGCTTACTTCAGGGTAGTCATATCTGCCTGAGGATCTCACATAATAGAACATATCTATATTCTCACCTCATAAATGTAGTACTATGAAATTTTAATTGATTATTAATATTAAATATCCTAATGTGGTTTCCTTTGGTACACAGTAAGGTGAAATTTATAAATGATTTTGAAGGACAGGATTCTCTTTTATGGTAAGGGGATTTCCATTGTTTCAGGAAGTCTCATTTCACCACTGAAATATCTAGCAAAATATATTGTCATGTTTCTAGGTCAGAAAGGGAAGCTTAATTTGGTGGTATATTGCTCACTTGTCTTTGATGAACTGCACCCCCTTCTATGTTTCCCACATTCTGATCTATGGGAATTTAACCACATTTTTTAAGCTAACCTAAAATCATTTTCCATGTAGACAGTTTTATAATTAATATTGAAGCATTATAAATTATTTTCTCTCAACTAACAGGTTTGAAGCTATAAATGGAGATTAAACAACTCAAAAATCTTTAAAATTTATTCATTTATTTGTGCTACTAGAGATTGAACACAAAGCTTTTGCACTGAGCTACAGCTTCACCCTTTTAAAAAAGGTTTTGCTTTGAGACAGGGTCTTGCTGAGCCATTAAGTTGCCCAAGCTTGGCTGGAACTTGCTATTCTCCTGCCTCAGCCTCCAAAGTGCTGAAATTCCAAGTGTGTTCCACTTAATGTTTTCTTTTCTTAAAAATAGTGTTACATTGAGAAAAGAATTCAGAAAAGATGGCAAATTGAGTATACGTCTTAACTTTCACCCTATTTTAATCTTACCCTGAAAGACAGATGAAAGGATTTTTAATTTCTTTATAAACCAGCAAAGGAAAACCAAGGATGAGGATATAAGTTGTAAAATGCTGATAAGGGAGGGTAGATGGCCAGATAAAGGTCAAATGAAATAAAGAGGATTGGCTGGAAAGTCACTCAAGAAATAATCGGCCTTTACAGTCTTTTCCCTACTCAAATTGATTGTCCTTTCCTTAACTCTGCAAGGGATGGTAATTTTTTTCCTGGAGAAAATGAAGCACATGGCCTTTGGATGAGAGTTCATCAGGCATAGATGAATAGGTGGTTGCCTGACAAATTAGAAGGATGGAGTAAATTTATGCATAATGAACAATAAGACCTCTCACTCCAACACAGTTTATCTTTATTTGCTTCTCCTAACTCTGTAAAATTTCACTTTCCAAGCTTCTGAGATGTATTGGTCAGCTTTCCTGTTGCTAGGAAAAAAAAATACCTGATGCCCACAGTTTAATACAGGAGAGGTTTATTTGGCTTATGGTTTCAGACAATTCAGTCCATCGTATGCTGGCTCCAAGATAGAAGCATCATGGTAGAAGTTGGTGGGGGAGTAAAACTTCATAGTGCATGCTGTCCAGGAAGTAGAGGACATGAGCAGTGCCAAAAATGAAGGAAGCAGGGACCAGATATAGACTCCCCCAAGAGCATACCTCCATGACCCAATCCCACATACCTATATGAGTAGTTTAGTAATTCTCTGGGCAGCTCCCAAGTGAATCAAGTTGACAATTAAGCTTAACCATCTCAGGAAAATTTTTTTCATTAGAATCTGAGGATTTCTAGGGGAATGCTTCAAAAGTAATAATGTAGCCTATCTCTAGATCATATCAGATTAACCTGGAAGGAGGCTGAGAAGTAGAAACCTAATACACTCTCTCAAACTATTCAGGGAGTGTAGAGACAAAAAGAATAATCTGACATAGAAGTATCTTATAAATGATAGTGAATAAGTAAGAAACATGGCAGGAACAAGCCTGTGCAGATTATATGTACAAAACGAAAATGCCAACATAACATGCTAATGTAAAAATTGAAAATAACCTTGTCAGAGAGAAGGAGGATATTTTTTCTGAGAGTAGAGAAAAATACAAAGAGATCGGTGAAAATGGGCCATTGATTTTTATTAATAGAAGAGGCTAAAACACAAAGCAATTCTAAAAAAAAAAGAACCAGGAAAAGAGAAAAATCACTCATGAAATATTGTTTACTTCCTTTTCCACACTTATCAGGGAATCTAGTAGATTGTGTTTTCTACCAAATAAGGGCAAATATTTTATATTTTCTATGATTTCTATAAAATGTATTTCTTGTTTGAAAATATATTACTTTCTCTAGTTATAAAGAAGATAGGAGGTTGAAATTGGCGTTGATTTTCGTAAATAAGCAGGCATGGCTCTTGAGAATAAATATCCCTTTACAAGGGGTTTATTTACCAAAAAAAAGCTTATTTGATACAATGGAACATCTTGAGTATGAAAATAAAAGGCCCTGGTTGATACTCCAGCCCTATCATTTAATTGGTTTAAAAATACTGTTGACTTTTACAGTTTTCTGTCATCTCTTATTTTTGTTTCTTTCATCTAAGTTCTTTTAAACACATTTATTCCTTTATTATTAATTTTAGCTTCCCCAGCAGAGATAAATGGATATTTATCCACCATATTTAACCAGATGTCTGCCTGTGCTTTATTTCTTCTGGCATGGTTAAGAAGAACATAGCACCTGAGGAATTCTGTTGCTACTGAGCTTTACCATTTAGAGTAATACTTATTTTCTGAATTTCAGCTCCTTCATATATGAAATAATGAGAATCGAATTATCTCCTTCCACTTATATAATCTGTATTTCAAAAATTGAAGCATTCTTAAAACTTTATGACACATTTATTTCCACCTCCCACTTTAAAATTTTTAAGAGAAAATATGTATCTCACACTTTGAACAATTAATAATAAGTCTCTTAGAATATTATGAGGAATTTTTTTCTATTTTTCAGAGATACCACACTAAATTGAAGGCATTTCTTACCAGTAGACAATCACTAGAATTAAGTAATTATTTTAAATAATATTAAGTGGCCTGCCATTTTATTATTTTAGGAATCACCTCTGGATCAAATATCAAAGTGAATTTATCTGATGAACAAATATTGAAGGGGCTCATTTGAGTTTGTATGCACCTATACATGTGTGAGTGTGTGTGTGTGTGTGTGTGTGTGTGTTGCTTGTGAAAGTCGTTTAAAATTTCCTAACAAAGGAGAGAAGTACAATTTATGAATGAATTATTTCTTTGGGACTAAAATAGTCTAAATGGATGCCTAGGCAAATGCAAAAATACATAGTTTCAGAAATTCACCTCACATGAACAAGTAGAGCAGAGATAGAGATGAACACAAAGAAAACTATATGTCATCTAAACAACAAATTAAACATTTCAAATTTTAATTCAATGTCACATCTGTAGTCAGATTCTCTCACTCATGCTATCTTACTGCCCAAGATATACAAAGATTGTTAAACAAGCTTTGTCTACCCTTTAGAGTACAACTGGTATATTGTGAATAAGACAGTTAAATAAATATTTAGAGTACTAGTTCATACACACAAGAACAAGAAACACACAGAGAAGTACACAGGGGGCAGATGGTACTCAGTTAAAATCAAGGGAACCAAGGGGGGTTTCTGAGAGGAAGTAGTGTTTAGGTTCAATAAATATATCTCTTTTTCTATGATGTAAAAATATCTTAATCTTTATTATGGAATCAGAAACAGAAATATATTGTGTTATGCAGGAAGGTGGCTCACAAACTAGAATGAACTAAGACATCCTCCTTAAGTCCCAGTAAAAGAGCACAAACAAAGGACATACATGGGTCCATGTATCA
>NW_004624932.1:628482-639271 GCF_000247695.1 Heterocephalus glaber | reverse complement strand
CCTCCCCAAGTTCCTTGAGATCTTCCCTTTCTTAACTATGCAGTGGAAATCAATAATGTGATTTTTAATGGAAAAATTTTACCTTATCTTTGAGGATGGATACACTGTATGAGAACTATTAATGGTTCCATACAGTTAGTTAAAGGATATTGTCTACAGTCATAGGAACTTAGGTTAACATGTAGAGGGAAACTGAGAGAACTTCTACCACTAGGGTGGTTCTCAAGCCTTGGTTTATTTTTTGAAGGCCAATTGCCTTCCTGTGTTCTTTGTAATATATTCATTCCCTGGTTGGACTTCTTTAGATTAAGTTCAGATTTCCATCAACACTCACACACACACACACACACACACACACACAGCCCTCACAAAATAACAGTGACCTAATAAGATAAACATTGTACTATTTATTCATTGCTGCATAACAAATTACCCTCAAACTTAGCAGTTTAAATAAAACCACTAAATATTTATTATTAGTCTCAGTTTCTTTGGGTCAGAAATTCAAGAGCAGTAAACTGGTCAGTTTGGGCTCAGAGCCTCTAATAAAGTGGTACTTAAATTTTTGGTCCCCAAAGCTTAGCTGGGGCTGGAGTATCTGCTTCCCATGGGGATCACTTGTGTGCCTGGCTGGTTGGAACTGACTATAGTTTTTTCCTTTGCAAATTGTTTGAATGATCCTACAATATGATGGCTAATTTTTCTGAAGCAAGCAATCTCAAAGAGACAAAGAGAGCCAAGTGGAAACTTCTTTTCATTACCAATCCTCAGAAGTCAAGCAGCATTACTTCTGCCATAATCTATTTTAAAACGTGAGTCGCCAAATCCAAAGTATCTGCAGATGTATTTTTAAAGCATCGCCCATTTATAAATCTATTTCTTTCTAACTTCAATGTTACCCAATGGTTCCTACATTGATGTTCTGCCATCTTCAATGACTGACTTGCGTTATGGAGATCACAAGATGGGTAGTGGAGTTCTAGCTATCCAGGCTTTTATTCCACACACAAGAATAAGAATACTTGGCAGAAATGTATGCCTTTATCTTTACAAGAGATTTTAAGGAGCTCTCAATGAATGCTTCTATTTAAACAGCCTTAGGTAGAACTAGGTTGTTTGCTTAGCTGCACTGGGATTGGGAAACATTGTCTTTTATTACTTGTGATAAGATGCCCAGCAAACTTTGAGGTACCATTTCCAAAGGGGATGCAAACAGTGTGTGTCAGAGGAGGCCATCAGCACGAGAATCAGTGAATTCATTCTTTAAAACAATCAAGAGATTTCTGGTTCTGAGAAAGATGGAATAGCCTAATTCTTTCCAGGTCTAGCTATTTGTAATTGCAAACACCCTGAACATCACAAAAGGGTGACTCTAAAAGTTGTCAGTAGGAAGTGGACTGACCAATAACCTGAACACTTGAGAAATAACATGAGGGTGAGTTCCCTGGCCTCTTTATTGTTTCCCATAAACTTGAGACAAGGCACCAAGAAGGATTAAAGAAGGAAATGTCACTGAGAACAGATAAACATCCTCAAATACACACATACACACACACACACACCACACACTTAGATCTCTAGTGAAAGACTATGAAAGTGTGGCCTGACAACAGAACGTGCTTTTAGTAATAACTACTCTACTCCAGGCAAATATTAATTGATGAACTGCAACCCATTCCTTGCAGTTTCAGTGTGAAGCTGAGCCTTCACCCTTACCAGCAAGCACCAAGAGCCAGAACAAGAGTTGAGTGAGACCTAATTAGCACTTTATTTTCTACTATCCTTCCTGTCAGCAAAGTCCATTGGAGAGCGGACTCTCCAAATTCACCTGGTATCAACTGAGGTATTGGGAGGAGAAAAGAGTTAACATTCCTGCAAAGGCTGCAGAGCAGCTGGGTTTCCACACCCACCCCTTAAGTAATACAAGTGTGCAACTCAGCCTTTCATGGGGACTTGATGCTATAAAGGTCCATCAGTGAGGTTCCTACCTTGCCCCTCAACTCAGAGGGAAGTTCTTAGCATAGTTGAACTTCTGGCATCATCACCTTCTAAAATACAGCATAGGTATGCATTAGTATTCCACTTTTGCCAGCCATAGGGTTGTCAGGACCCCAAATTTAAAGGTGAATTTACAAACCCATCTAGAACTGTATATAATTCAACAGCAGGTACTTAGAAAAAATTAATTGAAAGTACACATAACATAATAACATACAAAACATAGTATCTAAAAGTAGAAAAACAATTAATATGCATCAATACCAAGATGATACCAAAATGAATCATTTGAACTTGCTGACAAAGATCATTGAAGGAAAATATTTCAAAAAGGTATTACAGATCCAGTTGAAACAAAGGAAAAACTAGAAAACCTTAACAAAGTATAGAAGTTACAAAAAATTCAAACAGAAAGAACTTACAGAATTTTAAAATATGGTAATAAAATCACTGGATGGGTTCAGTAGTAGACAAAAGATGACAAATCAAAGATGAAATCAATGCATTTGGTAATCAGCAAACATATCATCTGAATTTGTCTAATTTGAACATCAGAAGGAAAATAGGCTCAAAAAGAAAAAGTACAGAATTTAAATGTCCTGAAAAATAATAGTAAAAATCCTACACTAATGAAATTGGAGTCAAAGGACAGGACTAGAAAGAAGACACTGATAAAATATCTAACAAAGAAAAAAAAAAGAAAGCCAAAATCTGAAAAAAAAAAATACAATGAAAACATGTGAATTACAAATTCAGGAGACAAAGTTACAAATAAAGAGGGAGTGCCCAAGGACATCTACCTCACACATATCACACATACCCTAAACCTCTAAAAACTAAAAACAAACAGAAAAATCTTGAAACCAGCTAACATAGAGAACAATTTATATGACAGTGGATTTCTCAACTGAAACCAAATAGGACAGATAGAAAGAGTACATCAGTTTTCAAGTACTAGGAAAGGAACGTTTAATCATGAATTCTAAACCTAAAAGAAAACTAAAAGTAATGATCACCAGCAAATCTAACTTTAAAGGAAAATGAAAGTGCTAACAAAAGAATATTTGAAAATTCAGAAGGAAATAACATTGAAATGAGAAAAAGAAGGGCATAAAATAGTCTATTTTTGCAGGAGCTTCTTGTTATATTTGATGTTTGAAATAAAAAGGACAACATAATCCAATGTGGTGTCCCATGAATGTAGAGGAAATGTGCAAGAAGAGTATATCTAAAAAGTGAACCAAAATGGAAGGTGGTTGTACTTTGTTCAAAAATGTAAGATTTCAACATTAATAGTCTATTATAAGTTAAGTATGTGTAAAGAAATCAAGATAGACTATGTCTTTGATCACAAAATAAACACCAGTGAACATAAAATATCTGAATTCATCCATATGTTCTCTAACCACATAAAATAAAACTTGCAATTAAAAATAGAGAAAGTAAGAAAACCTCCAAATGCTTAGAAATTAAGTAAAAACCTATAAATCCAAGAAATTTGAAAGAAGAAAAAAATATGTAGACTAGAATGAAAATGAAGTTAACAAAATACTTGCGCTGAAGATAGAGTAGTGTGGAGGGGGGAATTTATAGCATATAATGCTTATGTTAGGCAAGAACTTCTCGCAATAATAAATTACTTTCCCATCTTAAGAAATTAGGTAAAAAACAGAATAAAATACTCTGAACAAGCTAAGAAAATAATGGAGATAAATAAAAAATCAACAAAATTGCAAAGAAAATAATACAAAAATCAATGAAACAGAAAACTAAGTTATTTAAAAAATAATAAAATGATGAACCTCTAGCAAGACTGACAAATATGGACAGAAGACACAAATCATGACTACTAGTAATAAGTGGGCTATTACTATGTGTCCTACTGCCTCCCAAAGGAAAATTAAGGAATACTAAAAATAGCTTTACTCTTATACATTTGAAAGCGTAAAAGAAATGAATCAATTCTTCAAAACCAACTAGCAAAACTCTGCCAAAATAAAGTAAATGACCCAAATAATACTACCCTAAGTAATGAAATTAAATTTGTTTCTAAAAAAGCCCTTGAGAAAAACAGTCAAGTAAAAAAGCTCAATTCAGAGTACAGCCTGAGCTAAATCGAGATATTGTTGATTGCAATCCAGAGCTCCATTAGCACAGTTCATCTTTTACATTAATGTTGCTTATTTAAAAAAAAATTTCCCTATTATAACAACAATAATTTTATATTATCATCTTTTTTTTGTTGTTCTAAAAAGTAAGAAAAAAGTTTCCTCAATTCACACGGGGAGATCTCAATATGAGTGAGCATGGAATATTTTTATGCAGCTAAGGAAGGTATAACAGAAAGAAATGCATTCAAAAATGTGCTTCAAGAGTAACTGATTTTACTTTGACATTTCCCTAAATAACATTTTCCGCTTTTATTGTTTGTGTCTATATATTAATGAAGTTTTAGATGAGAACTAAGACTTTTAAAATGTGAACACCAAAAAAGTCACTTTACCCAGGTTTCTCTCACAAGACATGCTATTCCTACCACAGCTCCAACGAATCATTCTTATTCTTCACGTCTCATAATGTTTTTCTATTTCATTTTTTTAATCGCTATGTTTGTCCAGTGCATAATGATCACATTCCTCCTGGTGAGTTGATACATGCACATAATGCATCTCTATTCTTTTTCCTTTCCCTTTTACTCATTTCCCTTCCCCTCCCTCCATATCTTCATCCCCTTCTCTTTTGCAAAAAACCAAAAACCAAAAACCAAATCTATCTATTTCCTATTATCTATCTTTTATTTTGTTCTTTTTTTATATATTGGGTTCCTCATGGAAAAGAAAATGAGTGATATTTAAGCTTGTGTGTCTGGTTTATTTCACTAAACATTATGGTCTCAAGGTGCAACTCTTTTGAGGGGATTAAACTCGGGACCTTGCGCTTTCCAGGCAGGGGCGAAACCACTAGGCTAAATCCCAGCCCTCAAGGTGCAACACTTAAATGATCTGTTTCTTTGCTTTCACAGCATCCTCTGAAGCTATGTAGTATAAATTGGTTATATTTGCTATTCTCGACCCTGTCTTTGGTCAAACAATGCTCTGATCTATCCTTTGGGAAAGGAGTTGTCCCACTTGGAAATCAAAGATTTGATTAGGACTTCTTCCTGTCATTACTGAACTGTTGGCTTATTTTTGTTCACTTACCTTCTTTTTCACAAGGGATTTGTCCAGGTTTGGATATGAAACCAACTCAAAACCCCTGTGATTCTAGAAAGAGACTGTTGGAACTTCTAAGGTAGAACTCCTGCTTCCTAGTGGATGAGTTGTAGGAAAAGAACCTCTTTCTGGGATGTTAGATTTGTATGCTGCGTTTGTGCAAACATCTAAATTTCCTGGGATCAAGTTTCATATTGGAAAGCCCATGGATTAAGTGGACTAATGATTAAGAAACCCAGTATCTTTCATTGAGCTGTTTGAAGTCATCACTAAATTCATATATATGTGTCAATTGATTCACTTTTAAGTGTCAATTTATTGGTTCAGGAAGAAGTCACATTTCTTATTTTCACTCATCACATTCTAATTAAATTAATGTATCTTCTCTTCCCTAATTCAATAAAAGTGTGAACTTTTGGTGTAGTGGGATCTTGTATCAGTTATTTTTAGTTTTTACCCCTAGTTTCATAATCATTGCATAATATTTAGAGATCAACAAACAAGTATTTTAAAAATAAATACCAAGAACATGACCTTTGAAATTTAAGAGTTAAGAACTTGTGTTATTTTTAAATTCTTTCATATTTTTGTTTAATTTTATATACTTCCTTCATATCTCTTATCCTATAGATGTTTGTTGTAATATGTGTAAATAATGATGATCATAACCTTTTTTCTTTCTTAGTACAATGGCCTCCATGAAGAAAGTTTCATATTTATCCAAGAGGCCAAACTTCAATGGTAAGAATTTGCCTTAGAACAGTGGGAGGAGTTTTTATTCTTTGGAAATAGTTAAGTAATAATGATTCATAAAGAATGATACATAAAGTCTATTTGCACTAGTCATGCAAAAGTGAGAAAGCAAAAAAAAATTGCAAAGATAAAAAGAGTTCTTTGTAGATCCAGATTTGGAACTAACATAGCCATTTTATGGACCATAATGTACACAAGTAACATTTTGCCCTAAAGAATAAACTGAGCCCATATACAATCTTATATTAGGGTTATTGAATTAACAAATATGCAGATCTAACAAAAATCTAAAAGATACCAGTATGAATCTCAAGGACAGTGGTGTTATGTAAGCTTTTCCACACACAGATTTTAAATTGAATAAGCTTAATAAAAGAATGTGTGCAATTCTGTGCAGTGCATAGACTGAAATTATTTTAAAGATGTTTTTTATTTTATGTCTTATTTTGTTGGGAACTTGTACTCCTCAAAATTTTCATACCCTCAGTAAATGCTTATTGAAACTTTTGATGTTTTCCTTTGAAAAGTCAAGAAATATATCTCAGTTTTAAAAACAAATTTTAATTGTCTCATTGACCACTTCTCAGTGTCATTTATTTATTAATCAATTAATTTAATCAGGTTCACTCTGATTTAAGTGCTGGAAAAAACTCTTAAGAGTCATACCAATTGAACTGATTAATGTGTTTCTCATATTTATTACAACTTTCAAAATCTGTTTATTGAATGTTTTAAATAAGATTAAATCACAAGAGGTTCTGCTTATCAAATTAGGTATCTGATATATTGTCAGTTTGCTTAAGCAGTGTCATCTCTAAAAACAATTCTTAAAAAGCCTGTTAGCATCTCATGCTAGCAATGCCATACAGTTTTTTTAAGCTCACTTTCTATATAATTAAGAACAAATAATTTATAAGACATATGGTTTCAAAACATATATTTCCAAAATGTGGACTTAAAAGATTCCTTCTTGCAATGGTTTTTTTTTTTTTTTTTGCTTGTTTGTTTTTTTGTTTTGTTTTGTTTTTGGTACTGGTGATTGAACTCTGCTGGTCTTTGCCCTTTGGAGGCAGGCAGACTTCTTGACATGTTTTATGATGGTATCAGTAGGTTGTTAGTTTGATCATGAATTTCTAATACTCAAAATTTTGTTTTTTTCCCCTCTTTCAACATACTGAAGTTCATAGATAGATTCGACATAAGGACCCAGTGTAATGGTTGACTTTTATAAATCAGATATGTTTTTCTATCCTGATGATGAAATGTCTTAGAAATGGCCAAGTTATGTTTTTACAATAATTTATCTATCATTAAACTATCTATTTTGGTAACACCAGACACTCTGAAGCCCCTTAATGCTTATCTCTCCTTATCTTCTGCCAGATAGTTGTAAGAATAGGCAAACATTTGCTTGATTGGCAAGTATTTTTGTGTAAGGATGAGGAGGGGCTTGCTCAGTTCCCTTCTAAGTCAACCAGTTGGACTTGAGTTTTAGGACCTGGCTTGATGCTGCTGAGACTGAAGGCCTTAGTGGACACAGTTGTCATTTGAGACAGGGACTATTGGGCTCAGCGTGGCAGCAGAATGATTTCCACCATAGTTTATCAAATTTCCTGAATTAACAATTCCCCCTTTTCAACACTTTAGTTAAAGATGAATTCTAGATTTTAATGAGAAAATGATAAATATACATGGCACAGGTAGGTAAGAAATGACCTAGAGGCAGTGGAATTGAAGAGCATAAATATGATACAAAGAGAACAAATATAAAAGCAGTGTATTATAATCATTCTTAAGAACTTTATAAAAAAATCATTGCTTTATATTTACTAGCTATGGGTTCTTGCATGGGTGGTGAAGATCAAAAGACATCAGTATATGTAAAGTCCCTGTCTCCATGCCTGGCACATGGAGGATGTACAAGTTGGGCCTTTCCTCTTTATACCTGTGATGGATAGGGATAACAACTGATTAGCATATTTTAATAATAATTGAGAAAAAAATAACTGATGAAATTCTGCTGTGCATGTGCATTTATAGAAATGAAATTCTATTAAAGGTCTTCATAGATACAACCTCAAGGATGATTAGAAACAGACCCCTGTCATTATATACTTTGCATTTATCTTTTGAACCTGTGGCAAATATGAAAATGAGGTTAAGAAAATCCAGAGAAGAGATGGATTTAATAAGTGACACAGATTAGGATGGGAATTTGAAAACCTTTTTCTGTCTGTGGGTTCTGATTTTATGAAGTAGGAACAGAAACATGAAATCAAGATCTAGGCTGTCAGTTTCCTAACACCAGTGACTTACTATAGCCACCCTATATACCACATTCCACTTTGTGCACTGACTTATTTACTATCCAATTTCCTAGACTGGCTCTCAAGAAGACTAGGAAGGAGTGGATAAAGTATTCCTCACCCACTTTGACTTGTGAGTTCTCCTGCCATCCCTCTTACAGCTTGCTTCCCTCCTACCCAATACTCTCCACCTGGTCTTCCCTGCTATGTTTTGCTCCTAGCAAGTTTTCAATTAATCCCCACTGAGGTATTAACGGATAACCAAGTGTTAACTGAAGTGTGAATCCATTCAAGACTATTTCAGTGTTGAAAGCAGGCTCTTTGAAGACCTAAATGTTCAGTTATATAGAGAAAAGACTCCTCAGTCATTAATAGCATCACGATGAGTGGGCTTTTACTCTTGTGACCAACATGCCTCATGGATTAACAGAGATAATGGCAATGACCTTGGAGGGAGAGGTTTAAGGAACTCTGGGAATAGTGGGGAATATCAGAACAGAACAAATCCAAGACAGGTAGGGACTACCGTTTCCAAATATGGAATTTTAAACTTTCAATTCCTTCATAGATTCTATTTTACATCAGATCTGGAGTTTAATACTCTGAGCCTTTTATTTCAAGATGTATACAATTATTGCTTGTTCAACAAATGTTTATACTTTAAACTTTAGTGTCAGTGAAAGTTAAATGCGAAAAGATTGTGCGAACAAGTTAGGAACAGTAAGTTAGAATATAGATAGATAGATAGATATGAAAATGTGTACATAAAATAAGTAAATGTGCTAAGTGATCACTTCAGCCTTAGATGACAATCACTATGCTAAACAAGTTAAAGGGTGCCTAGAGGGGTAGGGGTGTCACAGCATCATTCCTCATCAAATGTTTTGTAAAAAACAGCACACATCATTTTTAGAGGTATGTTACAAAGGTTAAGGAAGACCATTTTTATGTTAAAAATTACTGACATCTGCCATGCATCAGGGTTTCACCTGAGGCATAATTTCTGTGCTTTCGCTGTTAGTTTTAATTTTAAAGAAGGAGGTTTTAAAACGTGATGAAAGATTCCTATTGTATCATTAAGAAAGCATTTCTTCAAATTCTGATGTAGACAGATGAGGCTGGGAACTGGAAGTAATGGTGGAGGGTGGACCGGCTATCATCTGAACCACGCATGGAGCAGGAATTGAAACATTCTAAGATGCCTGGCAAGGCTCCCTGCAACTAGGTTAAAATAAATTCCTTTGTTGGGGGAAAATTAGTACATTAGTATTCTCTAAGTTATCTGATAAGTGTTTAGGTCATTAGGGCTTCTGTGAATTACAGTGGCAGATTCTGTGTCCTTCTCCTGTGAGTTAGCACAGTAGAAATGAGGAAAATTAAGGAAGACCTCTTTGAATGAGTTAAAAATAGTAGCTTTTCCTTTCATTTAAATTACAGATTGTGCATTCATTTTAATCCCAGATTTAAATTTATAAATTAATAGTAATTATTGAGTTCTGTTTTAATATCTTTTGGAAAACGTTGCACAAGTGTCATCTGAGATTGAAGTGGAAATAGATGTACTAGGTATTACTATTCAAATAGCTCCTGAAGTTTTGGAACCTACAACAAATTTTCAAAGGTCATAACTTTGAGAGATGTAGTTTCGGCCAACATATCTAAAAATTCAAACGGGGACATTTTTTAACATTGCGTACTCTTTTGGCTTCCAGAAATCTCCTGAATTACAATGCAATGTTCACTTCACTTGACTCCTTTAAGTACATGGGAGAATCTTTTCATCTGATTCTGTTTACAGGGTCTAATTTTTGAATGATTGTCAGTTTATTTTGAATATACATAGAAAAGTCATGAAGAATTGGATATCAGGGCATCAAAGGGCTCTTCTCATTTTGTAGGAAAATAATATAGAAGGCTTTTAAGGTTTTTGGTTTAGATCCTAGAACATAAAATACAGTTGCCAAAGAGTTTCCATAAAGCCATTAAAATGCACCTGCACCGTGTATGAGACTTAGACGCACTCAAATAGCCTATGTGGTAATGATTCTACCTTTAAAACGAAAAAAGAAAGGTTTCGGCCTTTTAACCTAATCCAGAAATCCACAACAAACTACATTTCCTGAGTTAGGCAGATCTCCCCAGACCCTGTGATGGCCTTGCTGCAGGGCTGAGTTCAGTCCAGGAGGTTTGCAGGAGAGAAGGAACCCAGCATTCTCACTTGGTGAAGCATAAAGTTTTCTTCTTATCTCATTTCCCACCTCTGCCCGACCACCCTTAAAACTGCAGAGGAGGAGCCACGAAGAGAGACCACAGACTCTTAAAGAGATAAAGCCAGGCGCAGAGAGAATGAGCAGGCTGTCTTGGGAGCACGCGAACCTCTTCTTGGGGGGAGAGGTTAGAAAGCAGACACAGACTCCTAGGCCAGGAGCTACGGCATCCTCCGGCTCCAGCGGAGCAGCACATCCGGAGCCCACTCACTGCAGCTGGGATTCCGGGAGAGGAAGGTGGGACGTGAGGAGG
>NW_004624932.1:519659-628382 GCF_000247695.1 Heterocephalus glaber | reverse complement strand
GGGGGAGACGCGAGCGCCCGGCGCGGGGGGCGGGGGGCGGGGAGCGGGGGACGGGGCGCGCGCGGGCGCAGGAGCTGAGTGGACGGCGCGTGCGGCAGCTCCGGAAAGCGGGGAGTTGGCAGAGCTGGGCTGCATTTCCAGCAGGAGCTTCGAGCGCAGAGCCGGCGCACAACAAGGTGATGTGCTAAGGAGCGGGTTCTTTCTCTGCTCGCTAAGGGTGCTGCGCCCGGGGCCTCCTGCCGTGTACCCGCTCTCCTCCCTGGGGTCTTCGTGCGCGTGAGCGCGGGGTTGGGGGCAAAGCCCGGGGGAGGAGACATCCCTGTGCCTGCTCGTCCCTGGCTCCCTCCACTCCCATTGCTGCTGATGCATGTCTTCCACGGGCGCCCCGGTCTCTGTACCCCTTCTCTGACCCTGCCTGCGCCTTCCCAACCCGGCTGCGTCTCTGTTTCCAGATGCTCAAGGTGTCAGCCGTACTGTGCGTGTGTGCAGCCGCTTGGTGCAGCCAGGCTCTCGCAGCCGCCGCGGCCGTGGCTGCGGCCGGGGGGCGGTCGGACGGCGGTAATTTTCTGGACGATAAACAATGGCTCACCACAGTCTCTCAGTATGACAAGGAAGTCGGACAGTGGAACAAATTCCGAGACGTAAGTGCTGCGCGCTCGGATCCCCAGGCGCACGCGCTCAGTTCCGAGGCGAGGGGTCACAGTGGCCGGGAAGGGTGGGAAACGATTTGGGGGTTCAGAGCTGCGCACCGCCGCGGAGAACTTAGCGGTTCTCTGCTCACCTCCTGGCTGGGACAGGGGACGATTGGCTTTGGTGAATACACAGGAGTTCGGGTCACACCAGGTTCCCACTGTGCCCCCTCCCACCCTCCCCCTGTCCCCCCATTCCCCGAACCCCACAGGCTTGCAAAGTGCTGGCTCTGCCTTCTCAACTTTTGAATGGTGATCCCGGCGCTGGTAAACACAGCAGATGCGCCTCTGCGTTGTATTGTTACTAAAGTGACTAGGATCGATCCCGTTGCTAATGGTCCATTAAGGAATTTGAGGGAGGAGGCAGGAAGATGTAAGGTTTATAAATGCCCGCTCTCCGAGAGTAGGAGGTTGTTTGGCGGCACCAGTCGGCAGAAGTTGAACTGCTCCTGATTACATAAAATTGCTCATCTGATTTGTGTTTCAGCGCTCACTTTAATGCAGAGCATGTTTGCAATGCATTTGGTTACGTCTTCTCCAAAATTAAGCACCCCTGTAAAATCCAAGGTGCAGGAACATCGCAGGGGGCGGGGATGACAGCGATGGAAGTGTTGAAGTGTAGAACCCCTCGGAGAGTTTCCTCCAGGGTTGTTAAGAGGGAGCTAGTTTTAAAGACGCCAGACATTTGTTGGCTTGGAGCCAGAGGCCAGGACTGCTAGATATTTTTTTCTCCGTTTGATCTGAATGGAGCCCGGTGAGAGCGGCTTCATCCAGAGCGCAGTTCGTAGAGACACATTCAACTTAGCTGTTCTGGGAGGAGGCCGCGCTGATCGCTGAATACCGCCTCCAGCCACCCTTTAGGGAGAGAGAGTGATTCACAGACACACTGGCAACCCTTCCCGTGACATATGAGAGGATTTCTGTGGAGGCCATCTGCAGCGCTCTGCGCGGAGATGAGTTAACTTCTCTCATCAGCTGACTCTGTCACGATTTGGGAAAATAACTGGAAGCTTGGGCTAGTTTTCATCTTGGCTGCTTTACCCCTTGCTCTCAGCCACCCCTCCATAAAGTAACTGATAAGCCAGATCCCACACAGGGATTCTGAAGAAAAGGTAATTTGACTTTAAATTTAGGTGTCGCTATTTGTGTCTGGGCTTACAGATAGGATAAAAAAAAGATAATGGTATTACTTAATGGAGGATTTAATCTTACATGCTTTGTGAACAAGCTCAAACATTCAATTGCTAAATGAAGATTCGCAAAAGCAAACAGCGTACATATTTTAAGTTTATAATCACATTAAATCCAATTTTAAAAGGAAACAAATGAGGTAGTTATGAACCTGGAGAGAATTTGTTCATCATGCTCTCATTTAGTAAAAAAAAAAAAAAAGACAATTTTGTCAGTAGTTGAACAATACTTAATGTTTTTACATTTATTTATGTAGTAGATGCTTTAATGTGGTTTAATGAATTTTGGCCTTTCTTCATTAAAATATATTTTCAATCTTTTATATCTAGTGTTCTCTTAATGTAGTTAAATTACTTTATTTACTTTTTTTTTGCAAAGTGAGCAGCCTACTTTGCTCAGTTTGAATGTTTTTGATTTAAGCTATCATGCCAAGCTGAAATGCCCACTGCAGAACTAAACATTCTAGAATTAGTGCAGCCAACTTCTATAGAGATGGATTATTTTATTGCTATAGTATTTTCAGTATTATTATGTGCTCTCAAGGGAAAGCCCATCAAAATTGTATGTAAATCTACATAAGGGCTTTATTGAGATATTTTGAGCCAGTAACTGTTTGGAAGTACATGCAGTACATGAAAATATAATAGTAATTTATTTGAAAATCTTATATGAGGTTTTAGAATTGCCATTTCAGTAATACAATTACAGTTTTGAGAAGATGATTTCTGGAAGGCATGAGAAAGATAAGCAGTATCATTCTCTCCCTTTAACCACCTGTTGCTCATTATTGACATGATAAAATGTTCACTGACAGCGTAGCTTTGCAAATCATAACTCAGAATGCATAAGGTAGAATTCCTGTTTAGATCCTCCACCCCACTGCTCTTTCTATCTTTTCTTTTCCTTTGGGGGGAATTATTAGCTTAATTTTTCTCATGCATTTTCAGGATTTTTTTTAAAGTTCATTTTTGGCTGGAAACACATAATTGTAAGACTTTGTTTCAAATAAGAGTTCATATCTGAATCTACCTTTAAAGGTTCTGTATGAACATTTATATCTGAAATAACATTTACATACTCAGTTTATGGAGTGGCAAAGAAACAAGGAAGTCTGAATCTCTTCTTGTAGAAACAACTTAATGGAAGTACTTTGTTGCATGGTTCTCGTCCTTTAAAATATAATTAATGTCATTTAGAAAGAAAAACCTTTGTGATGGTTCAGCATAACTAATTACAACATTAATCCTTTCTTGTGAATGACTGTTCTACAGAATTGAGGTTATTTTATAAGTTGCACCTTTAATTTTGTCTTCTTTTGAATTATATTTGAAAATTATTGAATATTATGTGAAAACACAAGATATGATTATTTTAATTGAATAATCTAACAGTAAATGTTTATTTTCATATTTAATATAAATGTTTACATATCTTTGTTTATACTAAAGTTTTAGGGGCAGGGAGCATGGACAGGAAGTGTTATGAGAAAGTAAATGATAGGAAGTTTTATGAGAGAGTAGATGAATGTAGGAAAAATGGCCCTGGTGGTTCATTGCCTCAATATAAATCAAGGAAATAATAAAAGCAAAGATGAGCTTATCATGAATAAGTATTAACAAAAAAGAAGCTTCAAATAATTTTGAGCACTGCATACTAATAATGTTTCTCAAAATAAAATTGTGAAAATTTCACATTTAAAAAATAAGTGTAATAGGGCCGGGGATTTAGCTCAGTGGTTTCGCCACCTGCTGCGCAAGCGCAAGGACCCAAGGACCCGAGTTTGATCCCCGGTACCCCCCCCCAAAATGTGTAATAGAGCCACTATGTTATATTCAGGGTATAATTATATAAGGTTAAAATGAAAAAGGGACTGGGGGTTTAACTCAGTGGTAGAGCATATGTTAACCTGAGTGAGGCCCTGGGTTCAAGCTACAATATCAAAAATTAATAATAATAATAAACTCCCAAGCCTCCTCTCCTAATGGGATATGTTTAGTAAATATACTGGTGGTTTTCTTTTCTTTTCTTACACTGCTGGGTAATGATAAAATCAAGAACTCAAGAGTCCCCAGTGGGAAAATACTGGGAGTACGAATATGTTCTCCCAGATCAGTGATATAAAGCACTTTCACTATTTTCTTGCATACATATTTGGAGATTTGGAAATCAGGGATATTATGAAGAAACTAAAACATATCATATGGTTCACACATTACATATTTCAACCATCTATATTTTATAAATCCAACTAAACCATACAATTTATTATGTAATAAATGAGTACAGAATTTCAAACCCAGTGACTTAATTGGTAATGCATGATATAACATAATCATCAGCCCTATATATTATTGATTTCACTGAAGTACATGAACTCATTAAGAATGATAGGAAAGGTAAAATATGATAACCCCTCAAATAGTGTATGTTCAAAGCAGTACAATAAAACTCTAGCAAAAGTAATGATGATAGCTATGTTAATTTTAATAAATCACATAATAAAATCAACATTTTACCATTAAAATAAAACTTAAAGAAAGTTCTAGATGAGTTTTATTCTCCAATAAAAATACCTGGGGCTCACTTTGTATTTTAAGAAATGGTTACCATAGTCAACTTCAATTTACATGTATTTCTTAAGTGATTGTTAATAATCTGTAGATACATTAAAACCCTACATCTTAACTTTAAAAAATTTAAGTTTATAGCATTAAAAAATTAAGACTTTAGCGTTTTTAGCATTTAAGTTCTTTAGTGTTAGCTAAAGGATAAGCACATTATAAAAATGTAACATACAGATTGAATTTTCTGAGACATTCCAGTTATAATTTGACTTCATAAAAATGTTTGATTTGGTGATACTAAGAAAACCTTTCTAAACTTTTTAATTTCCATTTTTCATCTGAGTAGAGATTCTTTGGTGAACAGATAAGTGGAGAGATAATAGTTAAGAGAGCTGATATTTAAGGGTATTTCCTTACAGCTTAGTGGACTACAGAAAAGTGAGGATCCCTGAGAGTCTATCAAATTTTACTGTTATTAAAAGTAAATAAAACAGTTGGTTTCTATGGCTACTCTTATATTGCTTTATAAGACATTAAAGTTAAAACATTGAAAAACTTTAAACGTGCTTCCTTTCTTATTTTTAAGGTGGATTTTGTGTCCGGGTTGCATTTCTTAAATAGCAGGCATGCACTTAGAAGGAAGCAGGAACTCTCCTTGGTGCTGCCTTAGTAGGAAGTAGCAGTTATTCTATTGCCTGTTTCAACAATATATATCGAAAGTAAAATTAAAGAATAATTAATAATTTAGATAAACTGAGCTCAGTAAACTAGTCTCTCTCTTCAATAATATTTTATAGTATGTATCCAATTCTTAAGGAAATGTACATTTTTATCATTTCACATTATAAAACAATATTTGTCACAGTGGCAATTGTTAGTTTATAATGACAAGAACGTAGGGTTTCCTTAGGAATGCTTCACAGTTAGTTCATCTTCCTGGGTGTTTTTCTTTGCATCTTTTTTTATTATTATAGGCACTGTGTTTAGTCTTTAAAAGCTTTGCCCATTATACATATAAAATACATAATATATAATATGTAGCAAAATATAATATATAACAATATATAATATTTAGTATTCATATTTTCAGGTCAGTGAAGTAGTATTCATATTGGCTGTTACTCATTTTTTTTAAGTCCTGAGGAGATTTCCTCTAGAGAGAGGTAACTGACTTCTTAAGAGAAGCGTTAACTAGTCTTTGACAATTCTGGGGTCAGTGAGTAACTGCAAAACCAAAGAACTCCTGGATTCCTTTCCTTGTCATGTGAGTCCTAGTTATGGCTTGATTGTGGTAGTAACTCTACATCCTTATTCCTTAACTCTGTCAGTTCCACTCCCACTCACCAGACAGGATTAATGTCCACTGATCTGCTAGTTTCTGGAGAGCTATCTTAGAAAGAGATGGTATCACATTAGCACGCTCCATCAGGAAGTATGAATTGGTGGTACTATATTTAGTCTGTCTCCCATGGGTTCACCCAAACAAAAATTATAAATAAGCAGGTAGTACTTTTCTTTTTCTCTTATAAATTCTCGTGAATTAATAGAAAAGTATAGAAAAATACTATTCTCTCTATGTATATTATATATATATTCATATATACCTATACAGATCAATGCATAAATGTACATATAGTATAAATATACTCTACATATGTGTCTTCAAATAGAGTAAAAATATTAGTGTCTTCAAATAGAGTCAGATAAAGGAATGTGAAAATCAAGGGAATTATAGGTATTATAATACATATGTATACATACACTATAGGTGTAGCATATATATATTATTCATATATTTGTTATATGTAAAATACCAAGTTAAAAGCCAGCAACCCCTGCAAAATAAGACATGTTGGGTTTTTTGTTTTGTTTTTTCCTGTTTAAGGTTTCTGCACCTCATGATTTGAGAAGATGATCTCATTTGCTGTTACACTTGTGACCACTGTGTACTTCTTGGTTCTTATAGGATGTTACCTCATTTTATATTACATACTTAAATTTTTAAGCTACATATGCAAAAGGGACATCAAGAACTGATTTAAAGCATTTATTTTCTATTCTTACAGTAAAACTACTGGTTTGGATGCTTTTAGATCTCATGGTTCTGACTCAGTGACATTTATGTTCTTACTCACTTTTAGTTTTCATGATTTCATGATCTGGGTCACAATTTTTTTTACATTTATGTACTGACTTTTAAAGGTTGATCTTTAAGTCTTGCAGATACACCATCCAACTCCCAGAGCTCTTGGAATAGTTATGTCTTTTCCTATTTATGAAAATCCTTTAATCCTTTCTCCTCTTTCCCCTAGCATTAGTGCAATAGCTAGTTCAGAGTTAGCATTAGAAAATACATAAAGGAAGAAATACTGTATTCAGTGTCCTTGCCAATTCTTCCCTGACCAACTCCATTTCTGATTCCCCTCAAACCCAGTTGCAATTAAAATAAGAATTTAGTTATTATAAAATATACAGTTTCAAGAACTGAACTTCTCCAGTCCTACATGTTTAAATATGCACCAAGAATGGAAATGCTACACCAAAACTGTCAAGTTCAGTTTAGAATAGTCAACAGTAGTTGGTAATAATATGGCTCTTGGCACTCCCTCTGTCAAGTCATCCAGTGCTTTTCATATAGTTTCTCTTTGGCCACATGATTTGTTGCTCTAAAATCTTTAAATATTTTTACTGTGTGTGAAGGACCATCAAACAACACTATCTTCTTTCTTCTATCACTGCACTTTGATGAAGGGTGATGTGGCTGAACCCCAATATTCCAAGGCAGTCCAGTTTTATTTCTTTCACTTCTGCCTCATTTGTAATTCCTAATGGATTAATCAGAGATAGTTTAAGTTTCTACCAGTAAGGAGATCTTGGATCAGGAAGAAATACTATAAAATCAGAGTACCTTTATTAAGATAAAATTTGAATTCCCAACCATATAACCATCAAGATGTATATGTAGAGCTAGGTGGTAATTCAGAGGTACAGCACTTACCTAGTGCAAGCAAGGCCCTGGATTTGACTCCCAGAAACATACAGACATGCACATGCACACATACCCAGGTGTATATTTAGAGTTAGACTTTCAGGTTTGGTCCTTCTAGCAGGGTCCTCCATAAGTGGCTCTTTTCTATCTAGCAGAAAGAATTTCTGATAAAACATAGAGCAAGAAGCTTATTCCAGACTTGACCTGAAAATGGTCATACATGGCTTCTACATGTATCCCACAGACCTGAACTTATTTACATAGCTATACCTAGTCACAAAGGATTCTGGGAAATTTCGTCTCTAACAAGGAAAGAATAAAAGTAAAAGAAAGAAGTAATTCCTGAGACAGGGAAAAATATTAGTATATACTATATGATCATGTCCTATTAATGGCCTACTGTCTCTTGAATGTATTTTCAACCACTGTGCCTATTGATAAGAAGTTTTACCCACAAGTTGTTTGCTTTGCCTGCAATATGTTCCTCCCTAGCTTTGTATCATTCTTCTATCCTCTGAGCCATGAAGGACAGGCTGAGCAGTGCCAGCCAGGGCAAAATTGGACTGTGTGATACCGAGGTTGCCCATGTAGGAGTTTGGCAAGTAGTGGGCTAATTTCTAAGAGGAAATACTGATTGGTCAGAACCAAGGTACAGTGTCCAGTAGCTTATCACACTAAAGCTAATGACCAATCCTATTTTCTTTTAGTGAAATCACTTAGCATACTTTATGGGAAGTGGTTTTTTTTTTTTTTTTTTTTTTTTTAGCTGAGGGTCCAGAATGCTTTTACATGAAGCATTAATCATGATTGCTAGTGGGAGAGATGGAAGTTAGAATTTATTTTTCAGCGCCCTTAATTTGAATGACAAGATACTCTCTTGCAGCCAAGGTTGTATCTCATCTGATTGAGAAAAGAAAGGAAAATATCAGTAATGGAAGGTAATAGTATGATAGCAAAATAATGCTAGTATACTGACATGATACTAATATACTACTAGAAATGATAGAACACTACTAGAAATGATGCCATTGCTAGGTTTAAGTAGCTCTTAGTCTTGGAAGCAGAGAACAATCTTTGTGGCACTAGTATCTCTGGAACAGTTAGAAAAGAGAAAGTGCAGCAAGTCAGATTTGTCAGACCTGCCATGCGGACTTTGCACTTTGGATTTTGTTACTTGCCATTGCAGACAGTTGGCAGCTAGAGTGCCTTAGCTCCTCACCTGTATGGCAGAGATGGCAAATTTCATGGCTTGTCTATCAGGTTTTTGTAATACTACTTGCTGAAGGAAAAAAAATTAGTTTGGATTTATCTTTCCTTCTTTTGTATTAATAGCATTATTTTGCAAATGGTGATTATACACTTTTTGTGTAAAGTATTATTGAGAACAGTAATAGAGTGTACTTATATCCAAGATTTAAAAAAACGGTAGATAAATAGTCTTTGTAAAATCACTCTGCCTCTGAAATCATGCAATTACTTGCAAAGTATTTATGCTTTCCCCAATATTTTTCCACCGGAAGTCATCTGGCCTTCAGTTTCTTGGTTACAAGCTGTTTCCTTTATTAGGGAAATAATGCCCCTAACCAGAAATGTCATTTCCTGTCTTTAAACAATTGTAACAGATTTTTCTGTTAAGCATGACCTAATACAATTTTTATTCCTTCTTTCAGAAATAGCACTATGCTATTTCATTGGTTCATTTGATAGTTTTTAAATATGCTTGATAATAACGATAATCTTTAAGGTTTTATGAGATAAAATCATTTTTGTGTACAGCTTTTGTGATTTTAATATTTTGGGCTGATGTTATCCTTATTATAAAATAAGAATGGTTTAAAAATTCAGTATCAGAAAAATGTTATTATATTATTATTTTTTAAAATATTATTTATACTATTTCAACATGAAAACATTTTAAGTACCTTGTAGTAACCGCAATGTGTAATCATATTACTTTGTTAGGTTTTAGCATTTGGTAGTTTGGTTTAATATTAATGTAATTTAGAAAATAAATTATAATGTGTGTTAGTATTTTGAATACATGGTTAAACAGCAAGTGGCAAATATTTTTACTGTGTCCTTTTCCATAACATTCTTTTCAGTGCTACCTGATTTTTAGAATTAATAATATGCTGGTTTGCCTATTTTAAGCTACTTAATATACTATCTGAGTAATAACATACCACAGTTTCCTATATTTTTGAATACACAAAATAATATAAATTATATTTTAACCTTTCTAGGTTATTTTAAAAATGGATGGCCTTTATTCCAATAACTAACCAATGGTGATAATTATGTCAATATAAAATATTTGAAAATTTGACATTATCTATGCATAATTATATATAAATATATAACTATAAATAATTTAAATTATAAATAAAATGATAATGATAAAAGTTGATAGGGAATAGAGGGTCAGAATTTATGAAGTAAATATAATTTTATTGGAAAGTGTAATTGGAAATGATTAGAACATTTAAATTCAGTTAATGATTGTTAATATAAACAAACAAGTTTGAGATAAATTAATGCATAGGTTTTCTGTATTTTAGATATAAATATGGTACTCAAAAGTTTTATTCACAGTGACTACACAAGATGATAATGGCAACAAACTGTTTTCAGATGAGGAAAATACTAAAAATATAAATTAATGAGAGTCTTTCTGGAACAGAAATTTATAAGATAACAAACACTTTAATAGGGCATATTATAGGACAGTAATTGTACATTTTTAAATGTATTAATTAGTAATTCTCTGTAAGGAATATATGATTATTAATCAATTATGTAGCTAAGGAAACTGAGGCCCAAGGGCACATAGCTAGTAGTCTCTAATACAGATACTTTCTGACCTATGGTCAGATTACATCCTGATAAACCCATCATGAGTCAAAAATGTGTCCAATCCACTTATCCTGCCAAACTTCGCAGTGTAGCAATATCATGTATTGCAGAGTGTTAGTTGTTTACCTTGTGACTGTGTGGTTGTCCAGGAACTGCAGCTGCTCCTTCTGCTCAGCATGGAGAGAAAGCATCACACTGCTAGCCTGGGAAAAGATCAAATTCTAAGTACAGTTTCTCCTGGGTATTGCTTTCACATCCTCATAAGTTTGAAAAATTTGTAACTGAATTGTTTTCAGTTGGGGAAACCATATAGAGTGGTATTTGGGCTCTAGAGTCCTTCTTCCTAATCACTATGGAAAGCAATATATATTTCACCCTCCTTTCAGGCGCTGGCAGTCACCCTTCTACTTTGTGTGAATTTGGCTTTAGATATCCCATAAAAATGAAATAATGCAGTATATGTATTTTGTGATTGGTTTTTTTTTTTTTGTATAATGTACTCAGCGTTCATCCATGCTGTGCCATGTAACAGATTTCCTTCTTTTTAAAGATGAGATATTATTCTACTGTGTGTATACACTACATTTTGTTCATTTATCTATTGACAGACATTTGGGTTACTTCTACCTCTTGGCTCCTGTGAATAAATACTGAATGAACCCACTTTCAATTCTTTTGAATATATACTGGAAGTGGAAGTTCTGTATTACATAGTAATTGTACTTTTAATTGTTTTTAGGAATGGTGTATTTTCCATAGTGCTTGCCCCATGTCACGTTCTCATCAATTGTATGCTAGGTTCCAATTTCTCCACCTTATTTTCTCTGAAGCTTATTTTCTGTTTTTGTGATCAAGCCATAAATGCTTATGTAGTGATAAACCATTGTGGTTTTGATTTATGTTTTCCTGATGACTAGTAATATCTAGCATGCTTCCCTATGCTTGTTAGCCATTTATATATCATATCTGGAGAAATGTCCATTGAAGTTCTTTGCCCATGAATTCGATTTTTTTAATTTTCAGTAAAATCTTTTATTCACTTAAAAGGTAGACATAATTCTCTAAAAATCGTATTTGTTTGTTTTCTTATGTATAATAGTTGACTACTTTGAACGAGTTACTGTAGGAAACTCAAAAGGGCTTTCTCACTTTTGAAATGTTATTCTTAGATCATTTAATAGCTGCATTGTTTCTATTTTCTTATCTGAAAAGATTTGGAATTTTCATGAAAATTTTGTTGTCTTGTAAACAGAATCACAGTGATCGTTTTGTAATTTGACCAGTTCATCTTGAAGTTATGAGAGAATACTTCTGGTAGCTTACCCTTCATTATCTTACAAAAGTCAGTAATTGCATATCACATACTGTTTGAAGATAATATTTATCCCTACAGGGATACCGCATCTCATATGAGAATATTACTGGTATTTTTATCAGTGAGTATTTTTTTTTATCATAGTGCACTTCTGAATATCTTAAATTAGCCATAATGGTTCTAAAAGGAATGCTAATATGTACTTGCAGTTGTTGTTTGACTTATACCATTTTGGGGCACTGTTAGGCACAACTAAATAGTACTAAAAATCTTAATCATTGAACATGATTCTCTGTTTTGGATTCTCTACTTTGGAGTTTTGTAACAAAAGAGGAAAATTAATTGACACATTTGGAGAAATATAGAACGAGTTCAAATTAAATGATTTCTGTGTTTTGTTTTTATTAATGCTAGGTGATATTGGGTTTATTTATTGCTCATTTTTTATACTTAGTGTTTATATGAAAGAAATGGTTATATGGGATATTCTTTGATGAAATTTACAATAAATCTTACAATTAATTTGAAGCTTTAATATTGAGTGTACCAGATAATTCTCTAAATATTTGATTCTTAATTTAAGCAAAACCCATTTAGCAAGAACAAAAGAAGGAAAGGGAACAATAATGCACCAACTTAGCACAATTTTCTCCACATATATTAAGCATTGTATTCCTGAATATAGTAAAATACTCACTAGATACATGTCCTAAATATAGTGATTTTATAGCCCCTTAATCATAGCTTATTTTTGCTTTTCTATCACCAGGCTACTTGTGACTTTCAAAATATTTACATAGGATACTATAGGCAGGATACTTTGAAATATGAGCTTGCTAATTATCTTGGCTCTGGGTATTAGCATCTGCTGAAGAACCAGTTTTGAAAGATCAGGGAATATTTATAGGCCTTTCATGGCCTACAGTATAGCATGAAATTATAGACAGCCTCCTCGTCTCCCAGTAAGGCTTTCTAAAATGCCCTTGGCAACATTTGATATTCTCATCTGTCCCTGAGGCAGTCAGCTTCATCTAAAAGGAACATTCCCTGGGGCAAGATTTTTTCAGAATATTGTATCAACAGCATTAACCTAATATTACCTGATAAATCTTTCTTTGAGATAAAATGTAATTTCTTTCAGTTGAGATGTTGTACACTTTAGAGTTTTAAAGGACTATTATACTTACTGAAGTGGTGTGAATTAAATGCACCCACCACGCTGATAACTAGGGGAAGGCTAGTTTAGAACCTGTGAAATTTGGAAGTAACCAAAGGTAAGTACAATTTTTACATGAATCAAAACATTTAGCAATATTATCCCCAGAATTCCTCACTCATTAAACATACCACCTTGGCTTGTTAATATTAATATCACTTAAACCATTTATTTCTGAATTGACAGTTTTCTCTAAGTCCACAGATTTTTCTAAGTGAAACTTTTAAAAACTTGATAAAACTGCCAAAAGGAGCTGTCATGTTTAATTCAGATAACAAATTAGTAGTTAAGGTAGGCAAAGACATCCTGCATCATCTTTAAAGAATAAAATACATTTGAAAAAAGAATTTTTTGAACGTACAGCATGTATCATTCTCCATGTGATTGAAAACCACAAGGAGTTTTCTAGATCACTGAATGAGATCTAAGTAGCTGAAAGCTACTCGGATTTTGATGCCAAAAGCCTTGTGTTTATTCTTGGAATCAATGCCCCTTTATTTAATTATGCTGTTGACTCTGATATATGAATTGTAGAGAGAGTAAAGAAAGGTTGGCATCACCCCCAAAGATGATAAAAGCAAAAGCAAACCTAAAGTTCTTCTCCTGCCTGGTTGCTACTCTTTTTACCATAGTCAGAAGTAGAGTAAAACATCTAAATGTCAGTTAATATCTGCAGAAGAGCTCAGATGTTAATTGTACCCTTAACACAATATCATTGTCGAGCTAATAGTAATTCCTTCAATTCTGATTTATTTGTCTATGTGCTTCTAATTAACCTTAATGTTTCCTTAGTGCCAAACCTGTTACCTTGGACTACTCAAAGATAAAATTTTTGTTGTCATATCTGGTGATTCATGCCTACAATCCCACACTCTTGGAACCTGAAACAGGAGAATTTCAAGTTTGAGCCTAGCCAGTTCAATTTAGAAATTTAGTGAGACTCTATCTCAAAACAAAGAAGGCCCTAGGTTCAATCCCCAATCTTTTGTGTAGTAATGATTTCTTAGGATGTGTAACTGAAAAATCATGTTCATTTTTAGTTATTGACCTGGAAAAATGACAGCAGGGAGCCAGATCTGACACTTGAGGAACTGGCCCTTGCGCCTTAGGTCATTTTTATGGAAGGAATTAAGGCAAGGCACATAGGTGTCCTTGCAGGAGTATAGGCAGAGTTTATTGTAAGGTAGATCGATAGAAATGTCTATTTTCAAGCAAGAAGCCAGGCAGTGCCATGCAGACATCCACACCAAGTACTTTGAATTTCTTTTGATGCATACAAGACTTGTAACTATGGTAATCGTGATGTTTGTGGACATTTTTTAGAGATTAATTTGGAATTGTGAACTGCCTTCCTTGTTATGTTCAATTGGTCAACACCTCACCCCATTCCTGTGCTCTATTGTAAGAAACTTAGGAAAAAAGGTCTCAGTCCAAGATGGGAGGGTTTTTAAGAAACCACCTTTCTAGTGCAAGGATGCTCTGTAGTCTGTGACAACTAGGAATGTTGTAATGTTTTCTGGAAATAGATAATTTGTGTCTTGGAGTCTGAGGCCTAATAAATGATTATACTATACACTGAGTTCTTTGTTTCTTCCTTTAACTGTACCAGGGAAAGCATGCTATACTGTATCCTCTTTTTCCCTCATCTGCTAATGTTTGTGTAATCAACCCGACTAAAAGAGAAGTCAATATAATTGTCATGTTTTTGTTGTTGGATTAGACTGATTTCTTTTTTCTTTTTCTTTTTTCTTTAAAGTGTTGTAGATTGAACCCAGGGCCTCTAGCATGCTAGGTAAACACTTTACAAATGAAGTATGCTCCCAACCCAAACTGATATTTTTGATTTCTTTTTGTTGAATGAAAACCCTTCTGTGTATTGTGGTTTGTGGGTTTATTATTTTTTTAATGAATGAAACTGTATATTTAAGGTGCTTTCTCCTAGATGGCACAATAAAATTCCACAATTCAATTTTCATAGGAATGTCATTTATTAATGTCATTTAGCTACTCAGTGAAAATACCTATTTAAGAATTTTACATAAATTACACATTTAGTAATGAAGATTTTTCCCTCTAAAATATGTAATTATAGTATCTATAAATTGTACATATTAATGGGGTTCAGTGTGATATTTCAACATATGTTTATAGCATGCATTTTCTAAATCCAGACTCCCAAAGTTGTTATTTATTTTTTTCTTATATAAATATTGACTATAGGGCCGGGGATTTAGCTCAGTGGTTCCAGCGCCTGCCTTGCAAGTGCAAGGTCCTGAGTTTGATCCCTGGTACCAAAAAAAAAAAAAAAATTGACTATAAACATGGGTGCATATATATCGTTATGATATGATTCTTTTAATTCTTTTGGGAAAATACCCAGCAGGGAACTGAAGTGTAAATAAGCATCAAAATATATAATAGATAATGTGAAATAGGAAGAAAAGTTCCAAAGGGGAGGGGAAGTGGGAATGGTAGAGGAAAGGAATAAAATGAGAAAAGAAAAAAAAAAAAAAACAGACACAAAGTCTTTATAAATATGAAGGGGTGGAGTGGTTGAAGGGAGGGCAAGGGAATGAAGAAAAATATAAGAACCAAGATATATTATGTAAAGGGGCAAGTTCCTAATGCCAAATGTCACCATATTGTATACCTAAAATGTACCAATAAAATTAATGAATTAAAAAAATTGACTAAATCACATGGAAACTAAAATAAGCTATATAAAGAACATATTATCATAGAATATGTGTTATTCAAATTAAGTGGTATATTTTCTAAGTTTGTGTATTATTTTTGATAATAGAAGAAGTGTAACTCCCCATTTGCTAGATGTCAGATGTGCCAAGTTCATGTCCCCCAAAATCAAAGAACGAATTCTAAGGAACAGTGGAGGTTAAGAGTAGGAAAGATTTATTGAAAAAGAGCTCGAGAGAGACAGGAGGGGGTCCCAAAAGTGGGCTGCCACTGAGACCCTTTGTTAGGGGTACTTTATACAGCAAAGGCACAATGTGGGTACAAAGTGGGTCAAACTACAATCAACCTATATGATTACAAGTATAGCTGCTTAACTAATATTGGTTCAATAGGGAACTAAGTCAGTGTAACAAGGGTACGTGGAAAGAACAAAAGGCATTTTTGGGAAGGAATGGGTTTGAATGCTTGGTCATCCACCTGGGCAACTGATGCTCATCTGGACTTCCTGGACCAGGTGGTGCTAGATTATAGTTTAATTCCAAGTTACTGCTTATCCTTTTAGGAGGTTTGTAGGTCTGGCCACTGCATCTTTATCTGGTCTTCTTTGGATGCACCTCCAGGCACAATGTTTATGTCTATTTTTTTAGCTGACTTCCTTGAGAGTACAGTCATTCTCTGAGTGTATAATAATTTCTATCTAGGGCCAGGAATTTAGCTCAGTGGTTTCGCCGCCTGCTGCACAAGTGCAAGGACCTGAGTTAGATACCTCGTGCTAATAATAATAATAATAATAATAATAATAATAATTTCTATCTAACTTAGCTGCTATAGTATTTTCATTTGTATTATAATCTTAATTGAAATAATTTTATAAATTGACTGACTTTAGGACACTCAAATTATTTTTAACTTCTGGTGTTTGCTTTGGAATTCAAATTCTTTAATAAAAAGCAAATAAGGCAGCAACAAACGTTACCTCAGTTGAAAACATTGAATTATTTTTAATAATTTAACAAATTATCACCGAAATAAGGCAATTCAAACATGTGGCAAAGAAATTAATTTCTAAGCTATGATCAACCTCATTTAGTTTAAGAATTCCCTGGGCCAATGATTTAGCTCAGTGGTTACACCGCCTGTTTTGAAAGCACAAGGACCTGAGCTCGATCCCTGATACAAAAAAAGAAAAAAAAAAAAAGAATTCCCTGTAATGTTGTCATTCAAATTTGAGTGTTTGTTTTTTAAATGTGAGTGTTTCTACATTTATTAAATTAAATGATTCATTTCAAAAGCTAATATTCTGAACCAAAACTCTTTCAGAATTTTGAGGTATAAATACTCAGCTATGATCATTTTTCCAGAAAACAGGATACACAAAATACTACATACTACGTTCAGAGAATTTAAAGTTTTTAGCTGTGCTTAATTAAAGTATGGGTAAAAGTGAATTGTGCAATGCAGTCATTTCTAGAGACAGGATCTTTAAGTTTTGTAATGACTGTTAATGTTCTGACTCTTATGGAAAATTTCTTATCGAAGATATCTTGGATTCTCGTCTTTTTCCAACTGTTCCTAGCCTTGTAGTCACTTGTAAGTTTTGTCAGGCTCTTCTCTGCAACTTTTTAAAGTCCTAGATTCTTCACTGTTCCTTGAGTTTGACGTTTATTATTGCTCCCTTACGCTAATTTAATAGATGACCTTTATGCGTTCTAGCTTTTCCCTGCCAGTAAGCATCTAAATGTCTTATTGATCAATTGATTGCCCCCAAATTGTAGCTCTCATCTTGTTCTTCTGTTCAAAATGTGTCCTCCATTGGGTTGTCTGTGGTAGACAAACTGCAATATCCACATACTGAACGAGTTCATCTATACGTACCGTCACGTGAGAGTGAGATGGTGTGATCCCGAAGCTGGTAGGGTTAATAAAGCTTTTAGAATACTGTAACATATACTTGGAGGAAGACATCTTATCAAGAGGAGTCTGAAATAAAATAGAGGGAAATAATTCAGCTAGGGAAGCTTTGCCAGTACTCAGGAATGAGAGTGGCCAGTTCCGAGTCTGGTCTATAGCTCTAAAACATGTGGAGGTCAAAATAATTCCTTTTTCTAATCCCATGTTCATTCAGCAAATTCGGATTTTAAAGTAGCTTAGCCTCAGGGAGAGAATGTACTATAATTTTGACACGTGTATTCTGCCCACAGAAACAGGTTTCTAAACCTTTGTGGTAGAGGGCCAGATTTGGATATTGACAAATTCAGGAAGATAATTCCACAGCGTGACCTGTATGGTGGGTAGCCAGGATCTTTCTGTTGACAGACAAGTCTTACTAGAACTTCTGATTCAGATTTTTAGCAGCAAGTTGCCAAGTCTAGTAACTCTATACTACCTGCCTGTAAGCCATACTTATTTTTTTCATCCTTACTTTCTCTTTTACTCATTCTTCACACCAATCACATGGAGTTATCATCTATCCTTACTATATTTTCTGCTTTCTCTTTTTCTGTAGCTGCCTTGCAATGAGTCCTTCATCTATAATGGAAGGCTTTTATCCTGTTATTTATCTCTTTCCCAACATTTTTTTCACTTTTCACACCCTGTATTATATTTACCTTCCACAATCCCTTCTGTGATTTTCACCTTTAAATGCAACCCCTCTTTTTTGTGACCCCCTGCAGTACTTCCTGAGAGGCAGAGATAGCAGTAGAAAGAGGGATGTTTCTAAGAGCTCTGTGCCTTTCACTATAGCAGTGTGCAATACTCACAACAAATTCCTATATAGATGTAACTGCAAGTCTTCTGATCAAGTATAGGAGTGAATATAGATCTCAAGACTGAGGAGAATGCTTTTCATTAGTAACACAAAATTCGGTCTTATATTTTTTGGGGGGGTTTTATTATAAAACATATTTATAGAGAACATGTTTAATCCTAATTTGTAACCAAGCTTTTTCTTTAACTAATTTTTGTGTTTAAACTTTCATTTATTTTATAGCATTGTTACTTTTTTGCACCAAATTTGAGCTATGGTAGAAGAAAAAAAATACGAGCAAAGGTTTGATGTGTCATATGTAAAACGTTTTTGCTCTTCCAAGCAATCAGGTCTTGAGCTATAATTACTATGAAAATGTCAACAGTGGGCTGCTGTGTTCCTGTCATAATTCATCACAGAAATTAGCCACCCCGAAGCAAGATCTTGAAGCTTCAAAGTGTTTTCACTACCTCTTTTTGTCTAAACTCAAGTTTTCTAAAAATAGGAGTTCTACCTAAGAAGAAATATTGATGAAAAAAATAAATAAAAATTTAAAAAGGAAGACACATTGATGAATTACTGTTAAGACTCAGATTGATTTATTCTGTCTATAAGCTTTGAAAAAAGTACAATTTGTAGACTTAATTTACGTTTTCTGGAAGAGCATCTGTTGAAATGTAACTTCTTAACCTGATTTTAATAGAAACATAATTCTATAAACAATCATTTGGGAAACACCTATTGAAAAGACACAAATGTTCTGAGTTATATTATGTAGTTTGAAATCTTTTGTGATTACGATAAATTAGAGGTTTTTATTATCCTAAAAATATCAAAATACTAATTTCTCACAAAAGCATTTTTTTTGTTTTTTGCTCATAATATTATAATCCCATGCATTCAGATTTGGAGACTCTTAAAAACTAATGAAAATCAGCTGGATTCATAATAGATATTATAAAGTTATGTAAGAAAGAAAGTGATAACCATTGTTAGATATTTTGTTCTTTAAACTAAATAAAAATAGCACTGACACCAAACACTGGAGACAAAATCTATACCTATTGGAGGATTTCCCTCTGTTATGCTTTGTTATTTTCTTAAAATATTTTCTGAAGTTACATCTTGGAAGACATCTTCAACTAGTTCAATTGAGGCTGCATCTAAACACATCAAATCAAAAATACAAATGTGGCCTTTGAGAAACATAATTTGACATCAAATCAGGTACTCCAATTACTTGAGTAGTACTGTACCATTTTACAAGGTTGCATTAAAGTGTTTCAATTTTCACTGCAATAAAAAATCAAAATATTTAAATTATGCAATCTGGTTACAGTGCAATAGATAAACAAATACATATGATGAAAGGCTGCAATGAAGTTTACAGTTTTTGTGATCACTTTATTTTATAGTTATATATTTAATATTTAGTGCTCTTTTGTAAAATTTCAAAGATTCAAAAATTAAATGTGTCTTTTTTAATTATTTCAGAATCTCAAATTTATCATACAAGGCAACTGAATTTAATTATATTAAAGGCACAGTGTTTTGTTAACTGAAATTCACCACAATGAAAAAATACTTCCATTTTCTTTACTACATTTTAATGACTACTTTTGGTAATAATATTTCTGCTTCCAGTTACAGCTTTGTGTTTCATTTTGTTTGGTTTAACATTAAATAGCAGCTGATATTGGTGAATGTACAAAAAGAAATACAATAAAATAAATTTTTTCTTCTTATTAAATATTTAACATTTGTAAGTTTTGTGGAAATTTACTTTTATAATGTCACTTCCAACTGTATATTTTTTTACTGCTACCATTGCTGCATCTGAAGGAAATAGAGTAAACAACATCACCATATAAGTAGAAAAAAAATTTAAAATAATTACTATTTTGAACAAATTATGGTGTTTTTGTATGGCATTGTGCTTCATGTAGGTTATATCTACATGAGTAGTACACTGTGAATTCAAAATTATGTTTGCCTTTGTACAAACATGTGAAGAAATTAAACATGTAAACAATTAATTTTATGTCAAGAATAAAAATATGACATTCTCACATATTAGAGGCTGTTTATTTTAAATAGCTCTGGGAGGAGGGTAGAGCTGTGTTTCCCTAGTGAGAAACTGAGACCCACAGGAGAAATTGCCATTTATTTTTGCAATCAGTGAGCACACATTGACACCAGATCATGTGTGCAAAACTAAATGATACAAATACATGTTAATCAGTGATTGTGTTAAAATGTTAATGAGTGCGTTAAAAATTACTGTAAGTGGACATCAGGAAGACGAGCAGATGTAGACTGTTCACTGGCATCTTCTTTGCAGGAAGAGGTAGTAGCCAAATCAAACATTCTGTGGTAGTTCTTAAATGTATTTGGGCTATAGTTCTTTTATTTGTTTTATATTTTGTCATGTTCTTGAAAAAAATTGTAATTTTCTAAAATATGACCTTGTCAAGATGTCTAGTACCTTAGAGTACAAGCCTTCTAGTGACATTATGTAAGCAATTTGAAAAACAATGTGCTTTTATTGATTTTGAAATGACTCCAAGTGGATGTGGAATTGAATGAGATTTCTGTTCTATACTATGATCTGATGGGTAAAGAAATGGAATGCTTGTTGATTCTTTTTCCAATTTATCTTTGATGGTTTACTGTTAAGGTATAATTTTTGGTCTTATTGAAGCAATAAGAAGGAAGAACAGTGTAAGTTAAAATGATCAAAATTTTATTAAATACAAGCCATTGACTATAGTTAATGGGTAAAAGAGTAATTTTTAACAAAAACATATAGCATAGATTCAAAATTATGATTATGTAATGCCCTAGGAGCAGAAAAGGATATATTGAACTTGCCTTGGTTATCCATTATTTGTTCATAAAAATGCTGTGAAGCTTATGATTATTTTACAGAGTACAAAGTAAAGAGATGAATAGAAAATAGAGACCAGAGATTTGTCTAGTGATGATGTTGTCAGCATTTTTACACTGGCTATTCGAGAGCAGCTTCAACAATGTAGGAAATGGTAATGCAACTGGGTACTGTTTTATATAGTTGTCTGCGTAGCCTAGCAAAGGGAATTGCTAAGGTTGTCAATCTATTGATTACAGGTACTCTATGCTGTTATTTATTCTCAAAATAGAAAGTAACAAATATTGTAATAGTATATTTTATAACTTTTTAAAAGTCATTACTGAAGTGAATATATGTAATTTTCAGTGGTTTATACTATTCAATATAGAAATTCACTGTAAGTTATTTGGTTATTCTTGAAGAGATGAACATTCACAATCCCCCAGTTGTCATCTGAAACACATTTTTGAAATGATATGTAGGTTTAATATGGCAAAGTGTTTTTTTTTTTTTTTTTTTTTTTTTTCATGGTACTAAGCGTGAACCAGGGCCTTCACTCTGGGCTAAATTTCAGCCCTTTTTTTTTTTTTTTTTAATTATTTTGAGATAGGATTTTCCTGAGTTTCCCAGGCTGGTCTCCAACTTGATAGTCTTGTGTATCAGCTTTCTGGAGTGCCGGGATTCCAGTGGTATGCCACAGCCCCTAGTTTATTTCACTTTATTGTTAAATGTGTTAAGAAATTAACAGGAAAATAATAATCATCGTTATTAGGAAAACAAACCATTTAATTTAAATTATATGGAAAGTTGATTTGATTAAATGTACAAGTTGTCTGTGAAGATATGGTGAAAGCTGAGGGTGTACCTCAGTAACAGAGCTTGTGCTTAGCATTAGATCTCTATTAATGAATGGTCATTAAAAATCCATTCACAGCAGTCAAAATAAGCAGTGAGAATACTTGGTCTTTGACATAATTGCAAACAATATTAGCAGTTGGGTCATTAGATCATATGCACAAATATTTACCTTCTACTTCGAGAAAGATGATTTTAAATTTACTATCCCATCTAGGAAAAATAGAGTTCTTATTTCTTAAGATAATTTTCTATTTCAAAAAAGGAGACAATCAGTATCAGAAGTAATGTTTCGACGAGAGAGATTATATATGGGACCTTGCACGGGTCTTGGCCTCCTTGGACTATAAATACTACCATGTATTAGTAAAAAATTATAAAGTTATGGAGACACACAAGATAAGAAAAGGAAGAGTTTTGCTATGTGCTGTTACCTGAGATACTGATCAAATAAGAATAAATCTGTTATTCACAAAGTCTTAGATTCTATTATTCAGAAACTCCTAGAGATATAAACACCTGCTTCTGAAAGTTCTTTTAAGTTCTGTATTATTAACATTTTAAGGAAATCAAAGTCTGAAGTTATTGATCTGACTGACTGCTGAACAAAACTCATTCAATGAAAGTAAAACTAGAAAATGCTTCAGTATACAGTAGCAGCAAGGGATTATATTTCAGTTCATAAAACATAGTGTAGGTGTCATTTATTTAGTTCAATACAACATAATCTTGCTGTTGAAGATTGTGAAGTAAGGTTTAAATGGAATAAATTCTTAAGCCTGATTGTAGTCTTGCAGCCAGACTTCTTAGGTGTGAACCCTTTCTCTCTCTTACTACTAAAACCCTTTTGGCAAGTTATCTTTTGTTCACTTTTTCTGACTCTGTAAAACAGAACTGATATTACAATCACTTTGTATTGTGCTCAAGGACTATGCATTAATTCATCTGTGCTTTAGGTAGTTGTATATTAAGTATAAAACACATATAGATCATCTCTTAATATTTCTATTACCATCATCGGAAACTACCATTGTTTTAATTCATAGCCAAGGTTAAATTTTAAAACGTCATTTATTGTTGGACAACTAAATGAAATTTAGATTAAGCAGATTGTCTGAAATATGTAAGATTTGGCATCTGTTCAATAACTGAGAAATATGATCAGATGTTAAAATTAAAAGAAAAAATATAGACAGCATTTTACACTTACCTATTTGCTCCAGATCTAGTCACATGACATGTGCAAGACCAAACTTCTCAGCCTGTAGCATGGGAAAAATATTTTTTCTTTGATAAAATGAGAGGATAATTATAAGTATCAAGAGAGTCAATATATATGAAACCATCAGAAAATAATTTTTTAAGTCTAAGTCCCACTTTGTTAAAAGCACACATTAAAAATACTGTAAGTGGGACTGGGGATTTAGCTCAGTGGTTCCGCCAGCTGCCTTGCAAGCACAAGGTCCCGAGTTCGATCCCCAGTACCACAAAAGGAAAAAAAAAAGGGCTGGGGATTTAACTCAGTGGTTTCACCACCTGCTGCACAAGCTTAAGGACCTGAGTTCGATCCCCAGTACCCAAAAAACCAAAACAAAAAAAAAAAACCCAAAAAATACTATATGTGAAAATTTTATAGTAATCATTGAAAGTAAAAATATATGAAAAGAAGGGGGAAAAGGCTGTCTTGTTTTAAAATACTTAGTATATGTCACTTTTAGCTTCCACCCACTATAGGCCATCTCTTTCATGAAGAATGCTTGGAATAGCTGAAGAGATTGGCATGTTGGAAGTGATTAGAATGCATCATGACAAGGGAAATCAGATAAACATAGGTAAATTACATCTTTAATGAGAGGTGATTCAGCAAAGGGCTATGGAAGTCACAGTTCACTTGGGTTTTGATGGGTGAGTAGAGTTTCCTGTTTTGATAAATGGAAAAACCCATAGCTGGCCAGGATCTGCACATGGAAAGGTATAGTGGTGGGGAAGGACTTGGCAAATTCATTCAATATATGAAATTAAAAATAGCCTAAATAAACAATGAATGATAGGGGAACATGGGAGATGAAGCTAGAAAACATTAGGACAAGAACTATAGTTATCATTGATTAAAATAGAGTAAGTCCCCGACTTACAAATATTAGAGTTGTGAACTTTCACAGAAACAAAGGGACCTTGTGTTGAACATTTGTAGATGTGAAAAAATCAAAGAAGGAGCTCACATGTCTGCCGGACATTGTCACAGTTGTCCTGTTGTGTGCTTACTTGCAGTGCATTAGTGTTCAATAGTACAGTGGTCAATTAGAACCCAGGAACAAAAGATATTGTGACAAACTAGAACAGAAAGTGAGTATCTGTTAAGAGAAATGTTTCAGACTTAAGATTTCAATGATGTTCAATTAATATAATACTCCATATTTCTTTGGAAAAACTTATGTTCCCAAAGCTTGATAGTTACCAGAACAGTCATACATTTGTGTGGAAGAAAGTATATCACATTCTTATTGATGGAGTTCTTTACCAGTATATTAATTTCATCATTTTATGCTATGATTATTATACACTTAATAAATATAATTCACTTAATTTTCATACCAGATACATATTTTATTTTAATGATTTTAGTGTTCAACTACTTTATACAGTGTATGTAAAAATACATTCATTTAAAAATTACTCAGAATCATATATAAATAATTAAATTTCTGATGAGTAATTTAAATAAGTTGAAAAATCAAAAACTTTTGTATGGTATTTAAAATAATTTTTGCTGAAAAGTAACCATTTTTGCTTTAAAGAGATAGTTTCATTAAGATAAAGCTTAAACTGCTATAATAGGACCCCCCCCCAATCAGTGAATTGCAGTTACAGGATGCTTTCTTTCTCATATAATAGCTCAAGCATAATCCACCCAGGACATTTTTAAGTAGTGGCAAAGTGTAGGGGACACAGCTTTGTCATGTTTTGGTCTACCCTTCTTTGCAAAGAGTTATTATCTCGTTTCATCCTGACTGCACTAGCTCTGACTACATATCTGTATTCTGTCACTAGTAAAGGCAGGAAAGGAGAATAATCGGCATGATGACTCTGTAGGGCTCACTCTAGGAAAGGGTACACAGTGGTTCCACTCCTTTCTGCTTCAATGGGGCTTAGTGATGTGCATTCATATAGCTACAAAGCAGATGAGAAATGCAATGTTTTCCACTGCAAGTATCAGGCTACCCAACTTAAGTGGCTTAATATATAAGAATGCTTTATTAATCTTGTATAATGAAAGATGTGACAGGATTCGGTACTTTAATATTCAAAAATACATTAAGGACTACATAATTTCACTCCACAGCTTCAGCAAGAGTATCATTCATACTTTTGTCTTTCTGTTTGCATATAGCTGTTAACTCTAGATATCACTTTCTCAGAAAGCCATTTGCAAGTTCTGCAATGGCAGATTTTCACTGTGTGACCTTTATTTTCTGTCCTTTTATTTAAAAAAAAAAATAAGACAGAAAAACTTTTCCTATAATCTCCTAAACTGACTCCTCTCATGGTTCAGTGACAAATGTTGAGTCACATGTTTTTCGTGTTAGTTGTATGGAATATTCGTATTAACTTTTCTATCAGACAAGAAGATATTTGGCAAAGTTTGCATAGCTATAATCCAAGAATTTTTTGTGCAATTAGGTTACTGTATTTCTCAGCTTTTCCATAACTGGGAAAATATCCAATATCCAAGTCCATGGTTTGCTTGCTCCAAGGCAAATGGGGTATGACAGAGGACCTGCACAGGAAAGCTGCTCCTTACCTGGCAGCCAGGAAACAGAGGGGAAAAGGAGAAGAACATACCCTTCCAGGCCTTACCCTCAGTCAGTCACCTCCAACTAGGACAGCACATCTAGCTAATGAACTCAGTGGATGAGTCTACTGATGAGTATAGCACCCCCATGATTCAAGTACATAAAAAATTGGGGGAACTTTTTAGATCTCAAACATTGTATTTCACCACTGACCCCTAAAGGCTTCTGTCTATGTAATTATTCAAAATGCATCTGTTCCACTTCTAAGAGTCACCAAAGCTTAAATGTTCCAGCTTTGCTAAAAAGTTCAAGTCCAAAGTCTCCTCTGAGAATCAATGCAAACTCGTAGCTTTGAGTTCCTGTGAAAATAATAGAGGAGGTTAAATACTTCCAACACATAATGGCATAAAGTAAGTATTTCCATTCTAAGATGGAGAAATAGATGAATAGAAAAAATATGCCTAAAGCAAGACTCAAACATTAAATCTTATAGCTCCATGTCCAGCATCCAGGGCAGGATGTAGTGAGATGAGAGCTCCAAAAAGATTGGGAAGCTCCACCCCTATGGCCTTGCCAGTTGTTGTTCAAATGGCCTCTCTTTTGGACTGGCTCTTATCACTGTCTGACATTTTCCTTGGCAGATGTTCCATGTTCCTGGAATCTTCAACTTCCTGGGTGCTCCACTGAGCTTTGGGTTTTACTCTTATTACTCTCTCGATTCACATTGTCTCATCTCCTAGGCTTTCTCCTAAACCTAGTTTAGAAGACTCCGTGTCTCCAGAACTCTTACATTTTGAATGCATGAAAAACCACCACCATATTGGTGACATCAAGGTCTTCTGCCAGCTAGTGCAGTGGCCGGAGCATTTGAGCCATGGCTACAGTGGCCTGTATGGCTGAACTCCAGGAAATACTTTCCTAAGTGTCCCTGAATGAGCTAAGACTCCCTGAAACATTTCACAGTGGTCTTTCAAAGTTCCTTATTCTTTCATATCTTTGAGCCTGCCAAATGTTGGGGTCTGGCCATCTTCCCTATTATCTTAATACAATATAATTGGCTTTTTTTTTAATGCTCATGTTTTTAACAACTGTGTTCCCCTGAGTCCTGACTTTGAAGGTTCTTCCTTTCTGATGAGACTGCAAAATTTTCAAATCATTTAACTATGCTTTTTCCCACTGCTTTTCACTGTAGAACTGTCTTAAAGCAGTCAGCATTATGCATGCCACAGCCTTAATACTCAGCTGCCTTAAAATTTTCTCAACCAGAACAATTAGTCTACTGCCTTTAACTTTAGCATCAAACAAAGGGTTAAGATGTAGATAAAATATAGATAAATTATTTACCAGAATGAACCACACATGACCTGTATTCCAATTTGCAATTAAGTCCTCATTCCCATCTGAAATTCTGGACTTTATTGTCTGCCTTTTTTTTTTTTTATCAGCATTCTGGTTTTCTGAGCACCAACCATAATATCATCAATTTTTGCTTTCAACTTCTTTTTGCTTAAGACTTCTCTAGGTAGACATCTCCAAATCTTTCCAAACTTCTCCTGCAAAGCACTTCCAAAGTATTTAAACCACATGGTCAAGTATAGTCAATACAGTGGCCCTGGTCTTGGTACCAATTTTCTGTATTAGTCACTTTCCCACCATTGGAACAAAATACCCAACACTTACACCTTAAAGTAGTAGAGGTTCATTTTGGCTCACATTTTCAGTGGGTTCAGTCCAGGTTTGGCAAACTTAAATGCAGAAGTGGCATGACAGAAAGGAAGGAAAACCTGCTCATCCCATGGCAGCTGCAAAGCAGAGGGAAAGAGGAGGAGTTAGGGACAAAAATGTGCCCTTCCATATCAGGCCCCCAGTTACCTAACTCCATCCAAGCCCCCCTGCCAACTTCATATTTAGCTACTGAATTCATGAATGGATGAATCTACTGAAGTATATTGCACCTCCCTCCATGATCTAATCATGTTACAAACACTTGGGACTTTGGAGGGGACATTTTAGATTTAAACAGGAACAGTTGCATAGGGTTTTGTTTGTTTCAAGCAAACATGATATCTATATAAAATACAAACATGATATATATATATATATATATCAGCTTATTTCAAAAACATATTTTCTAGAAATCTCATATGGATATTATTACAAATATGTGTTTTATGCATTTTAAATTTTCAAGTTAGAATTCTAATAAATAAAATTTAATTGTGGATATATATTATTGTGGTAATGCTATTCATAAATCTTAGTAAAAAAAGCCCCAGTATGTATGTATTTTTTATATTATAATGGTCAACACAAAATATGAAAAATCAATAGTAGCTGAAAAATTCAGTTTTACATCAATTTAATCTAAATATTTCATAAATTTATTGTATCATGATGTATTTCAATTATACTTGCTGATATGTCAGTATAAAAAAATATTATTCTATGATACTTATTTTGAAATGCCAAAGAAATTAAACTTAAAAAATCACAAAGGAGGGCCAGGACTTAGCTCAGTGGCACCGAGCCTTCTCACAAGCACAAGGTCCTGAGTTCAATCCCCAGTACCAAAAAAACAAAATAAAACAAATCACAAAGAAATGTAAAGGAGGAAATAGCACAATCATAATATTAAACCTTTTTTAGTATGTGCCAAGTGGTCTGGAATTTCTTTTCATGTAATAATACTATTGACTTCTGGTTTTGAGCTAGAAATGTTTGAATGGAAAAATAAAGCAGTCTCCTTTATTTTGTTCACTGACTACTGCTAAGATTATTTGGAGGATAATTCTCTCATTACAAATGTGACGGTATCCTTATTTTATGAAAAAGGGAGACATATGAAGCACTACCACAGTTAAGACTGATAGTATTTTTTGAAATATTAAAAATATTTAATTATTTGATTAAAAATATTGAAGATAGTGAGTTACAAAAGTTGGTCCATTTCAATTAAACAATTGGATTATTGGAAGGGCCGGGGGATGTACCTCAGTGGCACAGTGCCTGCCTGGCAAGTGCAAAGTCCTGAGTTCATTCTTCGATATTCACCCCCCAAAAAACAATTGGATTATTGGAACAGGTTGTAGCATGAATGCTGAGATTCAGTGCACTGGTTGGAAACAATCTCATCTATAAAAAATATGGTTTTATGATACCTGCCAATTAGTTAAAATGGTCTGCATTTTTCAGACACAAATCTGACTATTTCATGTTTTGTATAAAATTTTATATAATTTATGTAATATACACAGCCTATTTTTTGTTCATTTCTATCTAAATTCACAACTTTATATGTTGATTAAAATTGTCCCAAAACTCTGAAGTGTCTCTACTTACACTATTTTATTCTAAATTTCTGTTTGATTAGAATAAATAATAAAATGTAGTTGCTGTTATGGAACTGCATAACTGGAACAAAATTTGATGAATATTACATTGTCTTGAGAGTACAGGAAGGACATGGCATCTAAGTGTAAAATTTGACACCTAATGCAATAATGCAATTGGATAAAGTCAACAAGCTAGTTCTGGTAATGCAAAATAATAAAAAGATTCAATACCTTGTGGTTTATTATATTATTTTTTGAAGACAAAATAAACTGAATTGACCAAAGATCAATACATTCTGGCCTATAAATAAAGTTTTAAAAATTAAACAAAGTTGAATACCCATAAATTTAATGAGCACAATATATAGATATAGAATTAAGAAATGGCTTAATATTAGGAGTCATACATAAATCATTTAATTAATTGGATTTATCTTAGAAATGTCTTTAGGTACAACTCTAAACTTCTTCAGTTGGTATAATTAGAATATTATTAATTTAAATGTAATTCTTGGACTATTCTGCTAACTTCAGTGCATTCCCTAATTATCAGCAGCCAAGTTTACTTTAATTTTTAAGATCAGAGAAAAAGCTCCACATTAGTAGACATTATAAGAGAAAAAGTAAGTATTAATTCTTGCTATAATTCAGAAAATATATTTTTAATTTGTAAGTTTATGTAAGAATATAGTTCATATTCTATTCAATTCGTATATTTCTATAAAATTATCTACTAATTAGATAACATTACCCTTGCAAAAACAGGTATGCATTCTTATTGATCTACTTATTTCCAATACATTTTTGAGTTTCAATTTAGAAAATATTAGGGAAAATATAAGCGGTTCTGTGAACACAAACTTTATACAGTTTTCTTCTCAGTTACTATATATTTTATAGACTTTTCAGATGTGGATTATTTACTCTATATTATTATTTTTAATTATCAAAAATATTAGCAGAAATAACTTTTAACCCAATGAAATACTGAAACAGGTTAAGAGGATGCATGAGGTGTGATAGAAAAAAGCAATGAATGTCCAAATGAAAAATATTTGTTACAGTAAATGACACATTGGTGTTAATCCCTCTCAAGCTATGCCTGGCTTTGAATACAGTTATCCTATTCTTCTGCCCTTTCTGAGGCAGTTCTGGATGTCCTCTTTGTGTCTTTAGTTGCTCTGTGTCACACTTTGATACGTTTGCTAAGCTGTGAAGCAGAGGTTAAATTGTTTAATTACAGTGCTCGCCTGTGTGTGCCACTGTGTGGGACTTCTGCTGAATGAATGAGTTGTACACTGGGTGCAGCGCTGTACACTGTGCCATGAGAAGAGCGTATGTGTTCTTCTTTAGTCAACTGAAATTTCCAGGTACTTTTGTTTTAATAAAATAAGTAGTTTTAAATGCTGTACTTAAAATGAACGGACCTAACTTGTCAGAATGTGCGGTTTGTTTTCTTAACTTCCAAGGTTAGAAATTCAGAGTGGCTGCTTCGTGATCACTGTTGTGAAATCAGCAACTCTAGAGAGGCAGTTTACATCATTTGACCTTCTCTTTCTGCTTAGTATCCACTCAGTATCTGATGACTTTACCATTGTCAGCTGTAATATTATACACATATTAGAGCAAAAATGCTTGAGTATGAAATATATGTAACCGAAGCTTGTTAGGAGCCCTCTGTGGTACATCCAGTAACTGATGGGAGTTCACCGCCTTTCAATATAGCATTCTCTATTTTTTTGTCGTTTTTACCCTTAACCCATGGATTTAGTTAGTGAAGTCTAATTTGGCATTCTTAACCAACATAATGAGTATATTTTATAGATGCATTGTCCTGCTCCAGTGAAGTTGACTACATTTAGTGTTCATGCTATTCTTATGTAATGAGGCAAGAAATAGATAACATTGTATTCCTTTGAGTGCATACAAATTTCTAAGCTGATCATTTCCTTTAGGTAGAACTTCAATCACGCAGATAGATGAATCTCTTCTATACTTCTTTACATTCTGAATTTTTAGGCAAGCAGGGTTTATTAGAAAACGTTGTTTTATTTCAACTAACATCTGCTCAACAAACTTTAAGTTTTAGTGCTGTGTTTGTCTTCTGGAGAAATCTAGAAATAAAATATTCTATATGATCATGACACAAATACTTGAAAGCATCATATATGCAGTATTTTCTTTTTCCTAAGGCAAACATTCATCATTAAACTCATTACATATAATGCATGGACTTTTCATCTTTGGAAATTTCACAGTCATTATTTTTCTTTTAGTAGGATTTTTATAAAGAAAAATTACTTTGAGGAGCAAATTTATTAAATTTTCTGAGTTTAGTATATACAGTAAATACAGAAAAGCACAGAGAAAAAGAAATATTTAGAATGATTTCAACACCTAGTGATATCCATGGTTATTTGTCTTGGCGATTAAATGGGCAATTGTTATTTATTTCCTGTTGTCATAGGTTGACACAGGTTCAGGGTCAACATTACCTGGAATAAACTCCCAATAGCAGCCTGCAGCCAAGTACATGAGGAATGGGGGAGGAAAAATGAGACCAGTCTTCTTGGACTTTGGCTAGTCCCAGAATTTGGGCACTCCAATGATGGGGTGGAACTTTGAGTGAGGGAGCTGCCTTTGGCAGTAGGCTGTATGCAAAGGAAGTCTCATGTATAAATCAGCAGCACAGGGCACCTCATAGTGGGGGAGTTGGTGGCCAAGTCTTGAAGAAGTCGCTGGACAGCACTGTATCTCCTACACATGAAAAAAATATGTAACATTTTTGGCATCATAACATATCTTTTTTTAAAAATTTATACATTTAATAGTTTTTTCTGTGAGTTTATATGAGAAATCCGGGGCAACAATTACTTGATCCTATGTTGCTTGCTCTCCTGTAACTTAAATATTATTTTAAATTTTCTGATTTTTATGAGTACCCTAAAATTTTAATGATTGTTTCATATAAGTGAAAAATGTAATCATGGTCCATATGATATGAAATGTGAGGTTTTTTCCATAAAAAGTGTTGAACATTTTTAGCTACTACCTAGTGTGTTTCATGGACCTTCTGGAATGAATGAGTAAGCTTTAGGGCCAATATATTATTATATTTAAATATATATTTAAATAGAATTTAAATTTGTTACTTTTGTTCTAACTTATGAGAGTACTGATTGAGTTACATTTGGCCTGATTGTAAAAGTCTTCAGCTGATTTAGCTACAATCTCAATTTCTGTCTCAAACTTCACTTCTTTGAAATCCAACTGGGCAATGAGAAGAGTCACGCTTGGTCTATGAAATACAAAGCACAGACCGTGAGAGATCTGGAAAAGAAAGTTAGAAACCAAGGAAAAAATAAAACAAATAAAAACACAAAATATACCATTTTTCCTAATAACAGTATTACCTTTTAATTTCTGTGAGCAATGGCCTGCTAATAGAGTATGTATATTCCATCATTGTATCAATTAAATCCAAATTTTGGTACTTTTTCAATTAATTGGGTATTTGGTCACTGCAGAGTTGGATGTGGACTGATTTGCACAAGAATATCCTTGAACCTTCTCTCTTTTTAAAGAAGCTGAAATTTCATCCAGATGAAACTTCACTTTTCTCTCCAAAACCTTCTGAGATGTTTTCAGCCAGCTACCAGAGAAGGCTGACACGTAGCAGTCCCTTAGTCAGAAACTCTAGATTGGCTTTGAGGATTTCAACAGGGATCTCCACAGAAAGACTTTTTGGTGTTGTTTACTTTAATGCTAAGTAACAAGAACTTTATGCTGGCATTAATAAGATGAAATGGGTCTCATCATAACCCCTTTACTTTCAAGAGTAAGAGATATTTTTCTAAACCTATGATTCTGTAGTTGGCTAAATATTCACGATCTTCTTCAAGGTTTATTGAAATGAATTAAGTAAACACACACACATAAATGAAAATGAGCCAAACACAAAGGAGCATATGGCACACATATTTTATTGAGACAAACTATCAGAAATTTAGTGGAATCCTTGTCAAGACTTTTTTTTTAAGAGTAGGACAAATTTATTGGGAGAAAGAAAGCTTCTGTCTAAGAGAGACAGAAGGGAGACCAGAAAGTGGGTTGCCTGCCCACCCCACTTTTCAAAGATGTTTTATACAGCAAAGCCATGTGGTGAAGCAGGTAAGAAGTGGGACAAAACTATAAGACCGAGTGGAAATTTATAAAGTGGGCATGAGGTGGGACAAAACCATGACCAAACAATAAGATTACAAGTACAGTCAACCAGGTAATATTGATTAAATGGCGATCAAATGGGGGAGCAAATCACATAGCATGCTTACAAGGATTTTCAGTCAGGGTGAGTTAGGGATATTTCCTGGAAGGCTGGGTTAAGACCCCCCCCCCTGCCGGTTATTGACACCTGTTTAGAATATCAATCACTGCTATTCATCCTACATGGGTGTGCTAATTTCTCTCCTTTTACAGTGCTGGCCTTCAGTGAATGTGTCTTCACTCTTCTCCAGGTTGGCTCCTTGTGGGCTGGCCTGTCTAACTGTCTTCAAGATATCTAATTACCTTACCTATCTGCAATACTTCCCCCCAAAGAAGGACCCCTAACTGCTGTGAGACTCTTGCAAATCTAATACTGGTCTCCCTGCAGTCAGAGGTAGAAATGAGCTATAGTCTTAGGTCTTCTGTAGTATGCATCAACCTCATGCAAATGGCAACAAGGAAAGTATTTGAAGCATCATCATGCTCCTATAATAGATTTTTGAGAGGTTCATTTCATTTAGCATGCTTATTTTTCCAACATACACTTAAAATCTAACATGACATCATGGGGATAGAAATAGCTAATATGTGATGAAACCTTATATTTATACTTTTAAAAATAACTTTATTTCAAGTACCATTTTTTGCCACTTCGGTTTGATTTTTTTTTTTCTGATCGAAAGTAATAAAGACATTAGAGTATAACTTTGAAATAACTTTAAGGATCTTCAGTATTTATACAGAAATTTAAACTTATTGAAGTACAATGTTCCTCATATTATAATAACCTATAGTTTGTTTAGCTTTTCCTATACTTTCTGTTATTTTTTAGGTAATAGCCTAAGTATTCACACATCATACAGTCTATAAATTTAAATTAAATTCTAAGTTTTATAAGTTTTAATCGTGTCGGCTTTATATTTTGTATCATTTTAATGCCCCTGAGTATATTCCTAAATTGTTGACATTGAAATCAGTGAATTTACAAGTTGCACACAATTGTACAGTTCAGGTAGATTTGATTTTAATTCAGTCTTTCATAAAGACAAGCTGGTAGCATGAACAAAAATGTTTAAAAAATGCATAACATTTCATCCCAAGGTTAGAGGTTCAAGATTCAGTAAATTATGGCCATATGGAGTTTACACAAATGTGACAAATATGCCTTAAAGCATCTACCAATAAGTCGCATCTGTGTGTGAATCTCTCCCCTTCAGTGCAGGTGGAATCGGTGATATGCTTCTTTATAAAAGAATTTGACAAAGGTAGTGGAATGCCATTCCCATGATTAGGTTACCAGATGTGGCAAAAGTAATAGCCTCTCGTTCTGGCTGGAAGTATGGTGTACATGTCTTTAATCTGTTGAGAAGGTTCTGCCCTACTTCTAGTCTCCTGATAACTTTTACCATGAACAGCTGTAGAATTTAGTCCAATACTTTTTCTCCAACTACTGACAGGATCTTATGGCTTTTTCCTTTTCTCTGTTTAAACGGTAACTTTTGGGGGTGGATTTTCCAATGCTGAACCAACACTGCCATCCCTATAATAAAACCACTTTCTACATCCTGCCAGATCTGACTTCTAATAGTTTGTTTTGTTAAACAAATTTCTATCTGTGTTCATACAGTTTTCTTCTATTTTCTTCATCCAGTTTTAGTATTGGCACAATGTTGATTTCCTAAACTGAGGGGAGAATTGTTCCTTCTTTTTTCTGCTTTAATTGTTTATCAGTTAAAATGTATATGAGCCTGCTGTTTTCATATAGGTAGGTTTTCAAGCTAGGAATATACTTTCTTTAATAGGTGCTATTCAAATTTTATATTTCCTCCAGAGTTAGTTTCATTAATTTGTCTTCCAAGGTACTTCTTAGAAGTTGTCAAATTTATTTCAAAACAGATTTTAGAAAAATGCTTTCTATATCCTTTTACATTCTGTAAAGTCTGTGGTAATGTCTCCTAGATCTTAATATTGTAATTTAAAAAATGTGTAACTGATATTGTGTAACCAGAAGAAAAGGTCTAAAAGAGCAGGGGAATTGGGAGGTGTAGGGGAAGGGAAAAAAAGGAAAGGAAAAAATATGAGAAGTGGAAAAAAAATGGAAACAAGGTCTTTGCAAATGGGGAAGGGTGGGAGGGGGTAAAGGGAGGGGAAGGGATGGGGAAAAAAAAAAGTAATAACTTCTGTAGTGATAAAATTATTCTCTACCCTACTCCATTTTAATATGTAATAGAGGGAGTTTCTCTTGCTAGTTTGGAGAAAATATGCTGCCAGGATGTGAGAGAGGTGTGAGTGGCCTAGGGGTTAAGAATATACCTTATTGATATCCAATGAAAAAATGAAAACTGCTGTCCTATCACAAGAAGGAAGTGAATTCTGTCAATAGCGACACAAGCTTGGAAGAGGATCTTGACCTCTAGAAATACATGCAGCTGGCCAATACCCTAATTTCAGTGTTTTGAAAACATGACTTCAAGACCCAGTTAAACTATATTCAGACATGTAAATGCTGTGAAATTAATAAATATATTTTTATTAATCAATACATTTTTAATGTGTGACATGGCAATGGAAAACATACATCACGGTTGTTAATGATGGAATTTTTTTATTTTACAAAAGAAAACCACAAGTAACTGAAATGTAAATTTATAGCAGTATTTTTTTATTTATATATTAAGTTGCTTAGCCATTACAAATCTTACAGTGGGTTTTGTATATTTTTAAATCATTAAAAAGAGATTTCAGTGCTCATTTCAGCAGCACATACACTAAAACTGAAATAATACAGAGAAGATTACCATGGCCCCTGTGCAAGGATGACACGCAAATTTGTGAAGCATTCTATATTTTTTAATCATTTAATTTTGTGAATGGGTTTTTAAGTAAACTGCCTTAATTCAGCTTAAAAAAGAGATTGCAAACAATATGTTAAATATGATAATTTTTCTTAGTAGAAAATAGTAAGCAAATATGAATTTAAAAATCTGAAAGAACATACACTAAATATGGAAAATAGGTTATGGCAATCTGAAATTTCTTTTGGGGAAGATATCAGCAAAGTAGCAAAATAAAAAGGCTCCCATTTGTATCCTGCTTCAATATCAATAATTTGGCAAATGTCCATTTGGGATCCAGGAGGTAGATGATGAAACCCTGATGAAACTGAAGACAATGGAGAGCCATGAGGAGAAAGCAAGTGTACAGTTAGGTAACAGGTTCACTGACTGTGGTCCTTGCTAGAGACCATGGAGTCACATACTCCTCTATACCCATATACAGCTATGTTTAGCCTTCATCCTGCCACCAGTAACATTACCAATGGACCACAATGGTGTCACATACACTTATGACTTAGTACTTGCCCTAACCTATCTTGGTCGCACATCATATGGCACTATCACTTGACTTCTCTTAGCTGTAGCTCAGGAAAGGTTCTACCCAATCAGGGAGCTACTGGGTAACACATTTATCTATGACCCTGGAGGAAGACCAACAACCTCAGGCCCACAGAAAATCCTGAAATAAGAAAATTCTAAAATGGCCTATAACTTGGCTTCAGCCCCTTTTAGTTGAGAACTGGAAGTAGTTCTGTCCATATGAAGGCTACAGGGAACCATACTTACATCATTCCCTTTGAGACAGGTACATTTACCTCCGTGTGACTTAAAATTCTTGAATTGCCTCTGTAACTGGTTCCAAGGAAATGGTCTTTAACTCAGAGAGAAATACATTTGTCTGTGTCCCCAAAGTAGGCCTTTGTTCAAATGCAGAATGAAATAGCCTTGTCATTTAATTCCATCCCCATCAGCTGTGATCTGTTCAAGTACCAAAATGATGGCACTTGCATCTGAGCCTCAGGAGTCAGGCCAACTGAACTTAGTTTAATTGTAGATTTGAAATTAAACCTGTAATCTTGATCTAGGCTTGCTTAATTGTAGTTTAAGGACAATCCCGACCACCTAGGAACTTGAAAGAAGGCACACAAACTGTTTTAGTCATTTTCGGATCACTGGAAAAAAAATACCTGACATTCATAACTTGAACAGAATTTTATTTTGACTCACGATTTCAGAAGGTTTGGTTCACGGTTGCCTGTCTACAAGAGAGAAACAGCATAGTGGAAAGACATGGTGAAGTAAAGCTGCTCCACCCATGGCAGCCAAGAAGCAAAGAGAGAAAGAGCTAGGGACAAGAATACACTCTCCAGGTCACACCTCCAGTGACCCACATCTCCTAATCAGGCCCTGTTTCCTAATAGTACATTTAGCTATGACCTCATAACTGGATTAATCTATTTATGACTACAATGCCTCCATGATCTAGTTATCATTCAAAGGCCCTGCGTATAGACATATAAGCTGTTTGTGGAATATTTTAGATCTAAACCATAACATTCCACACCTTGCCCCCAAGAGGCTCATGTCCATCTAAGTCAGAATACCTATCTATGCCTCTGTAAAAACGCCTGCATTTTTCAGCTTTTCTTTAAACTCTGATGCATCCCCATGACTTAGTTCCACACCCTTCAGCTGTGCTTCAAGGCCAATACTGCCTACCAAGTGGGAGACTACACAGAGAATGAGTGGGAACCATTCCTGTCCAAGTTCTGGTAACAGATCTTCCTTCTCTGAACACTGAAGCAGACACTTTATTCTGAGTTAGGCCTACTTATCAGTGTCTTGGAGAGAGTCCAGTTTACCCAGGGGCTAGACACGATCTAAAATCATCCAGTCCCCTGAGTAATAGCATCCCCCAAGCTATAGACCTCATCAGTGACCCAGCAACAGTATTTTAGTATGGCTTCATTATTGCTGGACTGCTGTTCTGGAAGTCATTAATTAGGGGAACCAACAGGAAAAGGTACTCACCTGTCAAAAACAGTCTGTAAAGCTAGAGGAGGTAATAGTTCCTTCAGTATATAGAAATCAATACACGTTCACATGGATGACAAAGAATAAGGATAGCATGATACTACCAAAGGAAACAAAGGAAGCTCTAGTAATAGATTCCATGAAATTGATCTTTGAATGAACTGACAAATAAGTCAACATAAATATTTTAAGCTCAATGAAATGCAAGAGGGCAAATAGAAAGCTAATCAAATTTGAAAAAGAATCGTGAACAAAATGTAGAAAAGAAATTAGGAGAAAAAAACAATCCTAGATCTGGAAAATATAACAATGGAAATAAAAAAATTCAGTAGGAAGTCTGAACAACTGACCTCATAGATTCCATAGATAAAATTAATGAACTTGAAAACAGGGCATTTGAAATTAAATAGAGGAACAAATGTAAAAGAGAAGGAAAAAGAATGAAGACGCATACTAGAACTAAAAGGCGTGACAAATTGAATTGTTGGATAATGTAAACCCCAAAAGGAGCAGAGAAACAGAAGGAGCCAGACAGCTTTTTGAAAGAAAAGGCTGAAAAGGTTCCAAATCTTAGGAGGGATATGGTTTTATGAATCTCAAAAAACTCTAAGGAGACTCGACCTAAAGAAAATTAGCATGAGACATATTGTAATCAGTCAAAAGTCAGTAATGAAGACAGTATTTTGAAAGCAGCAGCAAAAATATGTCTTGTCACCTACAAAGGACTAATCATGAACTTACCTGTGATTTCTCAGTAGAAAGCTTGAAGGCCCAAAGGAATGGCTTAATATAATTAAAGTGATAAAAGAAAGAAAAGAAAAAAATTCTATCAAGACTATTATACTTGGCAAAGGCAAAAGCATAAAATTAATGGTAAAATGAATATACAATCAAATTCAGAATACTCATTACCATACTGGTAGTACATAAGTCATAGCATATAAAGTGGTACACTTTTTTGTAACAGGACACAAATAATGCTTCATAAATCATTTTAACTCTGGGAGAAATGTTGAAACAAAATTACTACAATATCTTTAGTAATTTATTAATAGATATGTGACATAAAAATACAAAGTATGGTCTCAGTATCACAAAGTGCATATTAAAAGGGAGATATCACGTGTACTGTTTTTGTATGCAATTAAAATGAGGATTTTATCTGCTTCAAATAGAATATTATATAATTTTAATATAAGTTCCAATATTCTTTCTCTGTCTTCAACTTTGAATAGACCCTTTTTCTGAACCTCAGATTTGCAGATTTCTCAAGATTGCATTTCTTCATCTAGTCATAACCTTGGGATCCTACTCAATTCCATGTATAAATCTCTCTATTCGGCCCCTACTTTTTCTTGACAGCTCAAGTCTGCCTTCTAGTTATGCATTGTTTAAGGTACAATAATGTATCCTAGTTGGACTTGGATAGGAATTGTCCTCTGTAATTAATGATGTCAGAGTATCTATAGTATGGCAACATCATGCATAATTCATGCAATCATTCTATGAATCATTTGGTAATAAAGGAAAGCCTTTTATGAAATTATTGATCAGAGGATAATACTTATGGAAATAGAAGTTCCTGATCAAGACATCTTAAGTGAAAAATCAATGTAACCACATTTATGTCTCACTCCAAGAAAAATATAAAAGAAATAATTGAAGATTAATAAGAAAATTGTTTATAATAGGAACAAACCCCTACAAAATAACCCCAAATACCTAGGAATACTTCATTGACTAAAGAAGTTATGGAACAGAGAGTAGACTTGTAAATGAATAAGAAAAATTTTGTGGTATTTCCAGTGTTAGATTGAAGAAAGTAGTAAAAATGCAGGGTTGTGATCAAAAAAATCATATAATAAGCATTTAAGAATGAATATTCAGAAAATAACTATGTGCTGTTAAAGGAGATAGAATATTATGAGAGAGATTATCTGGAAAATTTTTGCTTAGTGGAAAAATTCCTCCAGAATCAAAATTGCTTCTAGAAAGACAAGTTAAAGCTTTGAGCCAGGAGACGCAGATGATGAGCCAGAAGTTTCAGCATGACATCCTGAATAAAAGGTGGGGTCCTCAGGGTGAATAAGTGGGTACTGGGTACCAGCTCTGTGAAAGGGAGATAAGCACTACATTTCTGTTAAATGCATGTGCTTTTTTATTAACCCAAGAATAGAAAAGTTACGATCTTTACCTCTTTCATGTATCTTATATTGACCAGTCTACAATTGGTCTACTAAGTAAAGGTTTCATTGACAGCTATGGATGAAACATGGAAAGGAAAAGTATAAGATATGTGTTTTAAAACTAAACTAAAATTTTTGATTTTAAAAAAATGTTATGTCACATTTTTATTTTGCATTTTGTTCCAGTTGAGTTCTGATATCAAAGCATAATGTTTTACAATTAATTGCTTTCTTTTTGAGACAGGTCTTAATGTAGCTCAAGCTGGCCCTGAACTCACTATGTAGTCCAGGCTGGGCTTGAATTCATAGTAATTCCTCTAGCTCTCTCCCTCGTAGGTGTGAGCCACCACATTCGGCCAATTAATTATTTTATTTTATTTTTCTAGAGAGAATTCATCTTAAAGAAAAACTATAAACTATGGAGATCAGCTAAATTATTCCCCCTTATTTATACTCTTCTCAAAATCAGTATCACTTGTTTTTATATTTTTAGAGCCCTACTGTGAAATACTTCAGAAAAAAAAAAGAAAGAAGACAAACATTTAATTTGAGGACATATATAGGTAATGTGGAAATAGAGCAAAGCATTTGACTACCTTTCTGCTCTAATTAATACAGTATTGTTAGCCAAAGTATGTAGGTATCACAAACTGGGAGACAAGTGAGGGAAAGAAATTAAATACTATTTTCATTTTTATTTAAAAAAGTTAGTAGGTTTAAAAACAATTTTAAAATAATCATGATTTACCCTCCCTCAATGATTGGCAGTTGTATTTGGATTTACTTGTACTTGGTACTTTTTTTTTTTTTTTTTAATAATTGTGTTCTGGGGATCTAAATTTCATGTTGTGTGAAGGGGCAGCTGTTACTCTTCAGGAATGCCCCTCCTACACTACTGGTTTCTGCTGAAATATAGAAAGCTCCAATCTGTTCTGGTTTTTCATGCTTCTTGTCATAAATACGGCTTCATGGGTATTGTGTTTTCTTAATCAGCTCAATTATTTGTAGGAGTAGAACCCACACAGCAGATGTCGGTTCTACAGGGAACTTCGACTCATGGCATTGGTAGAGATCTGGGTAATTTAGGGGTGGTTCTGTGCTGGAGAAAAAGAAAAGAAAGAGGAAGGCAGAGGAAAGTGAAAAAAGAATAAGGGATGAAGACCAGAGAGAAAGCAGCACAGGTTGTCAGTGTCTGGGTTCGGGGTGAGGTGTCTACTGTGCTGTGAGTGTGTACCCTTGGAGGCTAAGGTAAGATTTATTTATTGTGAGACTATATGGCAAAGATAAAGTTCTGACATACTATCAGCTGGGATTACTAGTGATTCCAGCTTGGCCAACATGATCCCATGATGATGAAAGTCCAGGGTCTTTGAAAACTTCTTAAGATTTCTGTGGATTTTTAAAATTCTAATGTAATATATTGTCATGATCATATTGTAGGTTCTGCTTTCACTGAATTCTTTTATTGTGTAGATTTATAGTTAGAATCTAGACTCTTGATTTCCAACAACCCACAACACGTATCATAGACTGGTGAATGTAGTCAATTTGTTGACAATGAATAGATGTGAGGGGTTTTATATTACACATTCAAATGAATTAAAATGGAATATCAGACATATTTTTATTTAAAAATATTTTTTCGGCTAAATACTTATAAGTATGTAGCTTTACTTTGATTCATTCTTCAAAATCACATTACCATACATCTCATAGTTAAAGAAAATTGAGATTGTTTTCTTTGCTCAGAAACTCATTTTAAGATCTTAGCTTCTAATATAAGAAATTTTATAAAGTATTTTTCCAGTCAAATTGTTCTTTCGCTGAGAAGAAATCTGGTGACAACTGCTTTATTTTCCTATCTTTCAGAGTTATGATACAATAGCAATATCTGCCTGGTATATTATCCTGGGTCCATCTTGGTTTAGCAAATCTAATTCTCATTTTTCTAATCTGTAAAATAGAAAGTAATTTATAGGGTTGTTACGAGGCTTACAGGCTTTAATTCTGGTTAACTCTTGGTGTGCCTGGCTCAGTGTGAATTCTCAGTAAGTTACCTATTACTAAAACCTGTGTTGCTGTATAGTCTAGAGTACAAATTATTATAAGAAAGAGAGAGAATTAGGAGCATGTGATACATATGTAAATGTCCATGTTATTGGCCTTCTGAATTCAGTGACTTGAAATATGCTGTCCAATTCTGAGTTGGCTATTTATTCTCTTGTCAGATTAAAGATAGAGCTCAGGCTCAGTCGTGTGTATGTTGATTCTTTGGGGAACATACACAAAATAGGGAAATGGATTAATCTCCGAAGCCTCACTTTAGAGATATGTTCACATTCACATCAAGAGGAAAATTTCTTTCAGTATATATATATATAAACATACCTTCACAACCATTTTTATTTACATATTAGAGTCTTGATAACTCATGAACCATTTGGGCTTTAAAGAAATGGTTCTGGTATGATATTGGAAAAGATCTTTCAACCAGCATTTTATGACAATCTTTAATAAAAGCTTTAATGTCTAGATATTTCTTCTGTACCTTCCTTTAATGGGTCTTGAGGGTGATATCAGGTTGATTTTGGTAGCTCCTTTGCCCAGACTATTTGCTGTCCTTGTTCGCATGGGTTTCTGGACAATTTCTTATTTACAGTCTGATAAATTATATGATTCTCTTCATTCCATTTTTAAAGTGTAGCTTTTATTATTCTTGGAATTCATTTCTTTTAGAGAGATTGTTGTTTTGCATGGTTATTGTACACTAAGATGCTTCATGGAATAATAAAATGTTAACATCAATGAACATCACAAGTCTTTTTTTTTTCTAGTTGGTTTTGTTCAGATTTTTTTTATCATGAAAGCACTTTAGCATCACACTTTTTCATGTATCTATGAAAATAACATCGCAAATTAATTCATTAGATATTCCACCTTTTCATTTTATTTTAAAAGTGTCATTTTATATATTTAATATTTAAATTTAAACTTAATTGGAAGCAATTTCATACTTTTCCACTCATTTGAATTTTTTTTTTAGTTTAAAGAACTTCACTGAATGTTTTAAAGGAATATTTTTGAAAGAAGATTATATTGTTTTGCTATTTACATAGCAAACAACTTTCTAATTCAGCAGGTAAAAAATGATTATTACTCTTAAAATGTCTGCAGTTTGCCTGGGCTGGGATAAATGCTTTAATCAGGATTTTGTGGCTAAGAACCTCTTCTGGTCATTGCTATCCTGTGCCTAATGCAAATTCTTCTCCACATGTAGGGAGAAGGGCCAATGTCAGGACCGAGGAAGCAATGAGAATCAGAAACCACCCATCCTTTTTGACTCTGTGCAGTAAATTGGGATGCCTTTACATTTATCTTTATTCAATAGGTGAAATAAAGTCACGTGGCAGAGACCAACAAAAAGGGAGGGGCATCTATTCTTTGTCAGTAGTGAAGCCATGTAATGGTTGTGCATACAAGTTTTGGAAAGTTTTGAGATCGACAATATAATCTACAGTACCAAAAAGTAACTGGGAAAAGAAATGAGAATTTTGTCTTACAGTCATATAAATAATATAATGTATAATTTATCACTAGTTCCATAATTGTAGATTTTTCTTATCCACTTCCAACTTTTTCTAATTGTCTTTAATCATGAGAATGAGGAACACTGCTTATCTCTATGTCTCTGATTTTTTTCCTTTGTCTTCAGAGAATGCCTCTCATGACTCTTTTGTACATATGTGGGGTGTGTGTGTGTGTGGTGTCTAGTAGTGGCTACAGCAAGGTCTGGCTTTACATTACTGTAGCTAAGTGTACATCATTCCCATTGCAGTGGAAAAATAGGCACATATTACTACTGTAGTTGTATTCTGTAATAATATTCAAATTTGATAACCAAGGAAAATGTTTACAAACTACACATAATATGTTCTCTAATCATTTGTTAAATATAGAAAAATTATTGCAATTTTATAAATTCCTGCTCTCTAAAATGAGTTCTTTAGAAGTAATTAAAGGATAGATGAAAATAAGATAGATTTAAAAATCATGAATTTCTATTTTTTGCCATTACTTAATTTATGTTTATTGAGAGTCTGAATCATATGTGGTAGGGATACCACACCCCATAGTATCATGACTTTATGTACTAACATTCTAGAAGAAAACAAAGGTAAACAAAAATTAATGGAGATTAGTGATTTTTTTAATGAGGAAAAATATAGCCAGTAAAGTTAATGAAAAGGCATGTCTTACTATATAAGATAATCAGATTTAAAAAGGGACCTCTTTGGAAGTGTAAGTTTTGAATATAATGTAGAAAAAAAGGATGATCAAAAACATCTACATATTTCATTGAAGAGCTTTATTATTAGAACATAGAGCAAGATAAAAGGCTTTGAGTAGGGAAGATGGGAGTTTGCATCACAGCAGGAGGTATTTGCAGCTACAATCAAGGGGTCTGAAGAGGAGACTGCCAAGGATAGATTTAGAGAGGCAGAAAAGAGATCTTAAGGCAGCTTTGTGGGCCAACAGAAACCTTGAAGGTCACATCACCTCAGAGAGATGGGGAACTTTTGGATGATTTTAAACAGAACAGTAATTTGACTAAATTAGCGAGTAGATGAAAGATTAGAAAAATGGAGATATACTAGAGAATGCTTGCAAATTCTTGAAGATGATGGGTTGGTAGAAATGCAAAGACTTACGATATACTTTGAAGAATATTCCACAGAATTGTCTGGTAAATTCAGTATAAGCTTCAAAGAGCAGTCAGGGATAACTCAAGTCTTTGTTCTGTGAATGATTAGAATTTCCTTTAACAACAAGATTAGGATTGCTGGAAGAAGAAAGCATACAGAGAAATTCAGAAATTTTTGGTGGGTACAAGAAATTAAAGATTTCCTGTAGACTTCTACATCTCTCAGAAGGTACATAGATACGAGAGTGTGTAGTACTAAAAGAGAAAATGGGGACAAAAGTATACATTGGGAAGTCGTGAAGCTATAGTTTTTAAAGGTCTCTTTTAATAAATGAAATAAGTATGAATCAATATATAATGGACTATTCAGAGTGATTCAAGTTATGAAAATTTAGATGACCCTAACATAATTTTAATTTCAACCTTAATAACTTGTATATTTATATATTTTTTTGATGATGGGGATTGAACTTGGGTCCTTGTGCTTGCCAGGCAGGTGGCAGAACCACTGAGCTAAATCGTCAGCTCTATATTTATAGTTTTGATGTCGTATTTTCAATTATTAACTCTGCAGTGAGCTGAATATTTGTCATAAAATGCTCGTGTGTGTATACCTGTGTGTATTTGTGTGCGTGTGTGTGTGTGTGTGTGTGTTACTGAGCATTGAACCCAGGGTCTTTGCACTGAGCAACATCTCAAGGCCTTTTTTATCTTTGAAGTAGGACCTCACTTGGTTATGCAGGCTTGTCTTGAACTTGGAATTCTCTTGCCTCAGCTTCTCAGTGTGCTGGGATTACAGATTACAGATATGTACTACAAAGCCTGGCTATAACATATACTTTTAAAAACAAAATTCCATCTTTTATATGGTCTCTCTTATTCTTAAAATGTCAGGCTACGGTCTCTTGATTTCAAACCTTTCTTAAATACCTGGATTATTAGGCCTACAGTAGATAATTATAGTCAATCTTAGGTACTTTTCTGGTTATTGTAAAATATTAAAAAATCACTAATTAGGTTATTGGTCTTTAAAATATCAATACTGAAATATCACCATAATTCATCATTGTATCCATCAAAATGAGATCACTATATGAAAATGAAATGACTTTGTAGGTCTTAGTGTTTCTTGCTTAATAAACTCATTTACCTTCTTGTGGTTACTAAAGCTCTCTTTCAAAATTCTATTTATGCTGTGTTTTTGTCCTACTGGACAATGAAACTTGAGTTTCTGGTTGTGCCTTGACACTAACTCTAGGCCACTGCTCAGTTGGGTACCTCACTCTCCTGGCCCAGACACTAGAGCCTCTGCCGTTCAGCACACCCTTCAGTGTTCTGCTCATCCTGCTCCGCACATCTGTGACTGAACAGAAACATCCCAGCTCTGCTTCTCAGTCTCCATTGCAGATGTCTCTTTGTATTCCATCTGTTCTAAGACTTCTGACCAGTGTATATTGAACCCCTCAGTGGCTACTGGCTTTTGCTTACCGTCATTTGGCTCTTTTCTCAAGATGCCCCAGTAGAGACTGGCTTGAGTTGAAACACCTGTGCTACAACCTCCTTAAGAAGCACTTCTCTCAGATGCTCAGTTTCTGTCATTGAGTCTAGCATGCTAACCCTAAATATATCGCTGATGGGCCAGTGATGGTCATATCTGGCCAGGTCATACCTGGAAAAAGTCTTTGGCAGACACAATTAACTTTTTTGATATGGAACAAATGTCCATACTTGTCTTTTGGGACCAGTGTAGGACTCTATCATACCACTAACAACCTGGCTTTAGTCCCATGAAAGTTATGACTTCTGGAATTGTAAGGTACTAATTTATCTTCTTTAAGCCATTACATTGGTAGTAATTTGGTATAGCAGCAATTTGAAATTATTATAATGTAAAAGCTTTATTGTTGTTGATACTATTGCATTGTTTGCTAGAGCTGACCTGGCAAAGTAGTGTAGATTGAGTAGCTTAAATAACAGAAATTTACTAATTCATGTTTTTGAAAGCTAGAAGTGCAAAATCAAGTTGTTAATAGAATTGACTCTTTCTAAGAACTGTGAGGGAAGGAACTGTTCTAGGTTCATCTTTTTGGATGCCTGTTCCTGTGTCTGTATCCTTTTCTCTCTGCATATTTGTGCATCAACATTTCCAGTTTTTTTATGAAGACATCAGTTGTACTGGATAAGGCCACCTCCTAGTGACATTGCATTAACTCACTTCTGTAAAGATTCTTTCAAATAAAGTCACATAGTGAGGTACTCAGGGTTCCACCTTCAACATGAATTTTATGAGAGATCACAATCTAATCTTTGTTATGTGCATTTAAAGTAAATTCCTTGAACTTAAAAGCTATGAATGTGTATGGTCAGAGACAAAAGAGTAAGTAAGAATTATTTTAACCATGAACGTCCATTAACCAAGGTGGTTCTTTTAAAGCGTGGTTGAGAATGTGCCGTGTTGCAGAGGGACCATGACTTATTGGTTTAATAAGAAGTGGTACGATTGATTCTACCCTGTGATACAACCTCAGTTAAGGAAAATGACAACTGAATAGATCTAAAAATAACTTGTTTTTATAATTGTAGAGAATTTCCTTTACTGATATCAGTTAAGTCATTTATGTTTTCTCATGAGATTTGGATAAATATGTTTACTTCATCTTTTTGAATATCCTCAAGAATCCTGATGGTGGTAGGCCAAAAATAAAAAGGAAAACAAGAAAAAGAAAATGTGTCTGTATACCAAGTGGCAGCTGTAAAGTATTATAGAAAAAAGCAGAGCAAAGAATATTGACCACTGAAATCTCACCTACGTTAGATTTATCTTGGATCATCAAGGCTTAAAGCCTCAAGAGCCCATTTGAAAATATATATTACAAAAAGAGATAGGTTTCTCAGAAGAAAAAAAATCTCTCATGTATGTGTGTGTGTATCTGCATCTGTCTGTCTGTATTATGTGTATGCAAAAGTTTTCATAATTTTCAAAAATTGGAAGAACTTTCAAAGCTTACCCATGTCCAGACCTGACATCTTGTTATGTGTTGAGAGACTTGGTTCCCATCCTACAGGGTGTAGTCTCATTTCTTTCCCTTCAGTTCTGTGTCAGCACCTACAACCTGGTATCTGACCTTACTGACACCTAGGAACTTCTCTGAATGCTGCACTTCATCAGCTGACTCCTTCTTTGTTTTATTCTGGAATACAAAAAGTCAGTAGTTGTAAATTCTTCTATATTTTTGGTCAGCCAGTTATTTTAATTAACTTACTTGAGTTTTTCACCCTTTATAAGTTGAACTTGTAGTAAGATGACAAGCTTATAATTAGTAGATTTCCTTATACTTTTTTTTTTTGGTACTGGGGATGGTACTGTGGATCAAACTCGGGTCCTCGTGCTTGTGAGGCAGGCAGTGGCACCACTGAGCTAAATCTCCAGCCCTTTACTTTTTTCTCTGAAACAGAATACATCTTCAAAATGTATTTTTTATATGTAAGATAGTGTATCAGTATTTTATATAATTTTTATTATCTTTAAAAAATATTAAAGAACATTTGCAATAAAACAACTCTTTACTGTGTGAGTTCAAACAGTTAATAAGTAATAGCAATCTCAGAGTGGACAAATATGTACAAATACACATACCATTCGTACAATTGGATTTTATTCAGATTGTCTATTCTTTTTTATAAAGAAGTGATGAAAAAGTATTATTGCTTTATCTACAAAGCCATTAGATTGAGCAACAAAAACATATAAGCAAATATTGAAAATCATGAGGAAAATCTTCAACAGAAAACCTTAACTTGAATTGACTCATATTACATGCTGCTTTTACTCCAGCTATTCTTTCTGCCTAGAATGGTTGATCTCTGCTTCCTTCCAGATTCCACTTCAATCATGAAGTAGTTCCAGAACACTTAAGACATTTGTCTCTCTTAATCATTGATTCTTCTTCTCTTTCTCGTGTGTGTGTGTGTGTGTGTGCGCGCGCGCGCGCGCGCGTGTGTGTGTGTGTTACTGGAAATTGAACCAAAGGCCTTTGGACTGAGCTACATCCTCAGCTCTTTTTATTTTTTAATTTGAAACAGGGTCTCACTAAGTTGCTAAGTTGCCCAGGCTAAGCCTGAACTTGTGATACTCCTGCTTCAGCCTCCCAATGATTAATTTCTTCTTTTTTTCATCTTCTTTCTCCTCCTTTCTGTTTATTTTTTGTCAGCTTTTCTCAATAAATTCTGAGATTCTTGAAGTTATAGATGATTATTATTTGAAACTTCAGCACCTAAAAAAATACCTATCAATTAGTGGGCACTCAAAAAATGTCAATTAACAAAAGGAAGCTTAAATTCATGAGAAATGTTGGAGATGAGCTGTAATACCCTTCATTTTAAAATAGAATTTTTGTCAGTGTCACTGTTAAATAATTTTAGAAGGTAATAGGAAAAATTCATAAAAAGCGTCCAAAAAACATCCTTTGGATTCAGAGCACTGGGCTAGTAAAAGAAAAAGAAGGCAAACACTTCAAAGAATTTTATCAAGTACTATAGTTGGAAATATAGGCTTAAAATACCAGAAAGAAAAATTACAAAATGAAAAGGAACATAAGATATGTAAGGCAATATTGTGCAAGCTATTTACATATATATTGAGAAGCTGTAATGGTGGTGATTGGAACTACTGTAATAGAGAAAGCAGAAAATAATGTAAAGTAAAAATAGAGATATTTCAGTTGTTGCAACATCAAATAGAGTGCCACTTCTGCACAGATAAACAAAGTGCTCATGGGCATCCATTTCCTTCTGTAGATTCGGGGGAATGAAAGTAGAAGTCATAAAAATGTAACTCAAAGCAAGTAAAACAGAAACCTGAGCTACTTTCCTGGACTGCAAATATCTGGTACTGATGAAAGATTGAGATGAAAAACAAAACAGAACACTTGACTTGCACACGTTTCTGGCTTAATTGGTGTAAAGAATAATGAAAAGAGAAATAACAAAGATTCTTGTGATTGACTAATTTTTTTTCATATTTCAAACATACAAATTATTTAAAATAATTTGATCTTCTTAAAGTTTGAACTCTGAAATCTTGCCAGATTTCCCGATCATTTTTGTGAAAGGTCAACCAGATTTTTTTTAACACACTGAAATGCCTGCATGTTTTGTATTAACATATGCACATGTGTAGTCTTACGTCATTTAACTATGGGGATACGTTCTGAGAAATGCATCTGCTAGGAGATTTCACTATTGTGTGAACATATAAGGTGTGCTCACACAAACCTAGCATGTACTTGACATTTAGGTACTCAGTGTAAATACAAGTTATTGCCTATGGCACCTAGGGTCAAGGTGAAGAAAACAACACATGATTAAAGCAAGCACTGGAGAAAATGTGACAATCAGGATACTTTGTAAACTATTTCCTTATTTATAGAAGGAATACATTCTAAAATAATGATAAAAATTATAGTAAAGTAAACACATAAACTTGATTCCAAGTATTATGTACTGCTCATAATTGCACTGCTATCTTTTCATATGCCTGGGAGCGTAATAGGCTCATTTACACCAGCATTACTTGAGTAATCCACTGTGCCATGATATTCCACTGAATACAGCATCACTAGGCAATAGCAGTTTTTTCTGCTGCATTGTAGTCTCAAGGGACTCTGATTGTATATGCAATTCATCACTGCCCAAAATATCATTGTGTGGTGCATGACTGTATACATTTCTTTTTAAATATTCTTTATTTTAAATCATAACTAATGTTTAAAAGATGTATTCTTCTAACTTGAGTATAACAAAAAGTACCTGATTAAGAAAAACTGGGGAAACGAATTGTGGATCTCTTATGTATTTGTAGAATACAATTTTTATGTCTATATATAATAATTTGAATGATAGAAAGGGTGTAACAGTGATTAAGAATCCTGTTTCAGTGAATAACAATTTGTTGGTTTTCACCTTTTGTGCACATTAGATTAGGTAACTTCTTTCACTAAGGATGCTATTTATTTATTTAGTTTGTTAGCTATTGTAAGAGGCAGTTTCTTTACTTGGTATAAAAGGGAATATTTAAATTTTTTATATCTATACTGTCAAACTACAATTCATGGTAGTCTATGTTAGAATAAGGGCAGCTAGTATGTCAATTAAGATTATGACAATTGAAGTGAAGCACTTCTAGCTATGGACTAGCTGTGATTTGAAGTACGTATGCTGGATTTGCAAACACAACACAGGTTGTACTCTGCCCCTTCCTTTGTTCCTTCTCACTGCCAGTTTCTCTCTGGACCGACTGTTATTTACGGATTCCAGACTCGCCTGCACAGGTTTTGCTGCATGAACACTCAGCACAGGCAGCTGATTTTGCTGTTTCCCATTAGCTTTTCTCTTTTATATGCCACAGCCCACTTAGGTTTATCTCATTTGATACTTATCTCTCTACATCATCCTTTTTAGTGTCATTCTTGCACCTTAGTTTCTGCTATTGCTTTTCCAGTGATCTAAAAATCTTTTTCTTCTTGCTTTTTACCTTAATTCATTTTTAAATCTTTTTATTTATCTCTTTCTTGTTCCCCATACAAGAGAATGGAAATGGATTAGACCATGAGAAGAATGCCCATTGTGGCAGTGTTCCTTTATTCTAATGAACAATAATGCCATGGATTTCAACAAAGCTCAATGTAGCTAAGAGATAGTGTCAGTAACTTTTCCAACATTCTTACATCCTTGGGGACGGCCTCCTTGTTTTGCTCTAATTAAATTTCTGTTGGTTTCTCAAGTATTCAAATGATTGAGAGAAAACAAACTTTTGCAGTTTTGATGAGTACATTATTATATTGTCTACTTTATTATAAATATCAATTTTTCAGCTTAAAATAAAATTTGGTTAAGCCTAACAACCTAAGCACCTTTTATATTATTTCTTAATGGACAATGGGCTACTAGATTTAGATAACTACTTTAAGAACTCTCTTGGAAGCCAGCTCACTTTCTTCCTGGAGCCGGCTATATGACATGCAACTTATAATGATAGACTGAATAGCCAATGCTATTTAATAAATATAATCCTATAAAATTGTGTAATTTCAGATCTCAACACATTCAGTGTTTAACTGAATACTTAGAATAACATAAATCATTTGTCAAATAAAGAAGCCCTCTCTTTTCAACCTAACCATTTAATAGGCCAGGTTTTATTAATAGCAAAAGTGTTACAACTGAAATACTTGTGGAAGGAGATGCCTGGATCTGTCAGTTCCCTGCACAGTCAAGAAAATCATTTCAAATTTACGCTGCCTCTGATAATATCTGCTGTTTTCCCTTTGTTGCTTGAAAATCATTGCTTTTTTGTCCTTTGCCTCTCACTCCATTTATCTTTCTTTATGAATCCTGGGAGTTGATGTGATTTTTCAGCTGTAATTCAGAGCCCCCTGTACTGTCTTTTGATTTTCTAAACCAGTAAATAGAATAATCCAATCCTTGAACTTTGAAGATTTTGAACAATTATCTTTGACTCTTCTCCACCTTGGGCCCTTAACTCACATTCTGCAACATGATGTTCTTTCTGAGGTGTTTTCAGATGATTGATTATTTTCTTTATTGAGTTTTCTTATAAAAGAATGAACATATAAAATTGATAGAAACCAGTGTTCCAAATCTGGGGCTCAAAGCTAAATTGCCTGGGTTCAAAGATAAGCTCTGCCCTATCTAACTATGTGACCTCACTAGCATGTTTTTTTTATTATAGGTTTCTCTTCTTTCATTAGTCAGAGTGGAATGATTAGAAAATTGTAGTGAGGATTTAATGACGATATAACTAAAGAGTTTAGATCAATGCCTTTCCCTTTGAAATTGCTCAGTAAATGTTAGCTCTTATCATTATGTGGAAATATGTGCAATTTGTCATGACCATAGAGCAAATGTTTGCTGAATGGGTGAATGAAAATAAATGATGTATATATTGCCTTTATAAGATATGGTTCTTTGGTTCAATTTTGCAAGGAAATACTAAAATAATATGACATTTCCAGAGCTTTCGTTGTGAGTTACTTAGAAATTTAAGATATTTACTAGTGGTTTTAAAGCTTGTAAAATTTAGGTTGATTTACTCTGAAATTTTATGTGGGACACCTTAATTAGACAATGTATTTACTTATATTTATAATAAGAGTGGCTTGTGCACAAACAAGAGAAATGAATAGCCTTTTGAATTGAATTTTGGCAATTTTAATATTATTGTACTATTACTAAATATACTACTCTTTAGCCAGAAATGGTGGTGCATGTCTTTAATCTCACCACTCAAGAGGCTGAGACAGGAGGATCACTGTGAGTTCCAGGTCTGCCTGGGCTACACAGTAAATTCAAGGCCAGCCTGGACTACATAGCCAGACCCTGTTTCACCACCCCCTTAAAATACTGTTGGTGCCTGCATTAAAGAAAACAATGCAGGCAGTTCATTGAAATTCCAGGGCTTACCATAGCATATTTATAAAAATATATGTATATATTATATATAGCATACATAGAAGTATATATAATTGCAACCATTATATTATATGCAAATAGCTATGAATAATTTTATATATAAAATACCTACATAATACATAGTAAATTATTTTTTGACAAATTAAATCTAATGCTTTTAATCACTTGATTGAAACTAATGTTCTCTGAATTTGTTTTCTTCCTTTAGTTGTTCAAATCAAATCAAATGATGCATAGTTATTAAATTCAATTTAATCCGATTATACCATGTCAGTATACAAATCTACCACAAATGTGGTATTTTATATTTCTTAGCTGAATGCTTGCCTGATGAGATAGTAACAATTTTTATTTCTGATTTTCCTCTTCATAATATTGGGAAATATAACTCTTTGATTTGACGATTTAGTATAATCTTCCAAAAGTGTTTTAAGAAGTAGATAATCTCTGGATTGATAATTTAGTGTTCAACACTTGGAGAAAGTAGTCTCTGCTTCCAAATTTTAGTTTACAATTAGGAATTGGCAATGGTATTTGGTGAAAGAATATTGTTGAAACTGTATCATCTTTCACTATGACAAAGGTATTACCCTCCTAAAATCCCTGCCACATTTGAAATCATGTATAAAAAATTCGGATTTCATTACTGTAATTATTAGGGTTTGTTTATCTGCTTTAGGGATTATTGATGATCCATTATAATTTTTGTAATCTAACGTTGCCATTTTTCGTCTAGAAAGATACTGAAAAAATATCAAGGTGGAATTTGTAGGGAAAGACATGACGATTACTTAAAATATTCAAGTTACTCCAGTAAGAATTTAAAAATGAAAGGTCATGTGAGGTTATTTGAGTTGAAAATGTTCCATACCCTTTGGGAATTGATACTCCTACTATTTTTCTCTTGCATCTTCAAAATATTTAGGACGTGAGACTCCATTGTAATTATAATTCACTGTAAAAAGTTTTAATGTTTCTTGTGATTGAAATATTTAGAAAAGGAATGTTTGCTTTATATTTTATTCCGCTGTTCAATCTTGCTACAAAGAGTCCTGCATATTTTAAAACCATTGCCATTTTCCAAGTGCAATGGATACATTTTTAACAGTTTTCAAAGGAAATATGTAAACTGTTATGCTCCTGCTGAGGTGTGAAATTCATGATGGGGGCCACACTTCAAGAGGAGACATTTACCATCCATTGTCATGAATATTAGCTGTCTGACAAGACACCTTCAACCAGTCCCCGGGACACTAATTGCTGAAAAGGCTTACCGGTACTTTTACAGCTAGTTTTAAAAATGCAAAAAACTCTTGGCAGTAAGAGCACATGAACTCTTGACAGCCTAGTAGGAAATTCAACATTTTCTTGCTCTTGAGAGATGGATAGTAGTACCAGTGTCACTGATAGATCAGTTTACCTTTTAGGGTGGTACAAAAAGAGAGGTGTGTAGACTGTCAAATACTTCAAGAAGAAAAAATATGAGACAGTCTTTCGGTACAGTTGAAAAGAATCATGCCTATTATATTCCGTGGAACACTCAGTTGTGTTTTACTATCTTAGAAAACAGTTAAATATTGAGTAAGAATTTTTTTAAAAGACATTTCAGCTGAAACGTTCTGTTTTTTTTTTTTACAGAGAATATTTAAATAATGCAGCATTTTGTGTTCTCCACAATATCAAAACCAATGGCCACTTTGGGTTTTGTAAAGTGCAAATTTTGAAATTTAAGTACATTTCAATTATTCTTTCTCCACAGTATCTCACTGAATGTGCATTATGAATTTCTCTTTGTTGTCTGTGGCTGTTTTTGTTGAGTAGTGTACTGTCTCCTCTCTTGGAGTTCATTGCCTTTCAGTAAGATGGTGTTGAAAGCATATACAGAAACATAAATCAGTTTCCAGAGTACATTGTTTTTATTCTCCCCTCTCATTGGTTATACTAATGATGTCACTTATTGGATGAAAAAAACCCAAAAAACAAACTAAACATCATAGATGTTAGTCCTCCTTCCCTCTAGTGTTGTAAATCCATAAGAATGAAGATTTTCCTCACCATTTAGTATATAGTATATCTATCCCTCTAGAATGCATATGTCCTCTCATGGAGGTATAATCAGTATCCATTGACATTTGTTTGTATTGTTCTGGTCTCTGATAACTCCCTCTTATATATCCTTGCAATATTTTGTGTTTTATAACATTTTGCACAATATAAAATTATGCTCATCAGGCTTGCTCATACTACACACTCTATTAGAAAGCCATTTTTATGGTAGTTCTATATAGTCTTAAATTTTGTATATTTATTTTATGTTCACTTACAGTTTATAGAGCTAATTTCTAGGAAATGCAGCAAAATTTAAGTTTAGGAAGAACTTTTATCCCTTTTTGTTATTGTTTGTTTTCCTTATAAATTCCCTTCATAAATAGCCCTTTTTATTTTACTTTATTTTATTTTATTTTATTTTTTTTTGAGACAGGGTCTCACTGTGTAGTTCAGGCTGGCTGTGAATTCACTTTGCATCTCAGGGTGGCCTTGAACTTGCAGATCCTCCTGCCTCAGCTCCCTCAGTGCTGGGATTAGATATGTGTGCCACCATGACCACATTTCATTTAGCCTTATTGCTATCCTTTTTTTTTAGGCAAAAAATGTTCTTTTATATCTTTCTTTGCTTTTTCATTTTTATTGGGACATGTTTGTCATATATAATGATTACATTCCCTTTGAGGAGTTCGTAAATGTGCATAACATCTTAATTCTTTTTCATCCCCTTTCCCTCTTCTACCCTCTCCTTCCATCCTTTGATCCCCTTCCCTTTTGCAAAAGAACTCCCCACTTCCTATATCTACTTTTTATTTCGTTATTTTTTACATTTTCTTTCAAATCTAGACATACAGTTTTATAGTAAACAAATACTTTTAAATTTTAGAGCAAAATAATTGTGTTAATTATGAAAGCCATATGATTTGTATGCATAAAAATATCTTGAGGGCTGGAGATTTAGCTCAGTGGTTTACAACCTGCTGTGCCAAGCACAAGGACCTGAGTTCAATCCCCGATACCAAAAAAATAAAATAAAATAAAAATTGAAATTTTCTGTTGGTGAGAGAAATTTTCTGCTGTTTGACCTCTATGATGCAAAACTGAATAAATTGGGATACAATTGGTTCATTATCAAAATACAATATATTGTTACCCATTTTCAATTGAAACATTATATATGTCTTGTTTCCACAAGAATCTGAACAGTTTTTTTTGGTTGGGTATTTTTTTTGGGGGGGGGTGGTTCATATTCAGAAGAAAATGAAAACTGGAAATTTTAGCCTCAAATCTTAGAATCTTACTTTTACTTAAGTCTTCAAATGAAATTTCTAAGATTCTTTACATGAGTAGCTTTAAAAAAATAAATGATTGCTTTTTTCCCATATACTCCGGTAAAATAGCCACAAAATCAGTTATATAAAAAAAATCCTAACTCTTACCCAAAGTTTTTTTTTTTTTTTGGTACTGGGGATCAAACTCGGGTCCTTCTGCCTGCAAGGCAGGTGGCAGAACCACTGAGCTAAAGCCCCAGCCCAACCCAAAGATTTTTTAATCTTCCGTATTTAAGGTGTATTTGGTTGGTTTCTCAGGGAGAATACTAACTGAATCCTACACACTGTCTAGTTTAGGGATTATCATTTAATTTGCTGATTAAGACATCTAGTACAAAGACCATATAGGCTCATATAATGACATCTACTTATAGTTAACATGATGAGGATTACCTCAAACAGGTTTGCTAAAAGATAAAAAAAGAAAACTGTCAGTTGGAAAATTTAGGTCAGCTAATACAAAAAAAAGCCAAAAATTTTACGTCACAATTCTATCCATTGTTGGTGGGAGTGCAGACTGGTGCAAACACTGTGGAAATCAGTATGGAGGTACCTCAAAGAACTAGGACTAAAGGTCCCATTTGACCCTGCTATTCCCCTGATGGGGATCTTCCCCAAAGAATTAAAAGAATCATACTACAGCGATACATGTGCGCCCATGTTTATAGCGACAAAGTTTGTGATAGCTAAAGCTTGGAAACAGCCCAATTGCCCATCAGCTGGAAACTGGATAAAGATGTGGTTTTTTTTTTTTTATAAAATGGAGTACTACTCAGCCATAAAGAATGAGAAACTAGAGACATTTATAGCTAAATGGATGTATATTGAGGACATACTCTTAAGTGAAATAAATAGGACAAACATGTGTAAATACTGAGTAGTCTCTCTGGTGTGAGAAACTGAGAGTGTAACTAAGGATTAAAATGCTTAAAATGAATAATTGATAATTTGAAATAGGAAGAAAGGATCCAAAGGGGTAGGGGACGTGGGAGGGGAAGGGGAAAGGAAAGAAGGGAAAGGAAAAATTATGAGAAAAGGAAAAAATGGAAACCAAGTCTTTGTAAATAGGGAAGGGTGGAGAGGGTGAAGGGAGGACAAGGAATGGGGAAAAAATAAGAACCAAGATACATCATGTACAGGTACAAGTACCCAATGATAAATGTAAACATATTGTATACCTAAAATGTACCAATAAAAGAATTTAAGGAAAAAAACCAATTCTAATAAAAAGCCAATAACAGTAAATAATGCTTTCATGTAATCCAATTAAATGAATTTTGAACTTTATAATAAAATATAAACTATATAAAAAGCATAATTTTATTTATATTTTATTTAATAATGACACATAAAAATGGATGTAACCACCAAAAGGATAAATATATATTACTGACCTACACAGGCCAGTGTAGGTCCCATTGCACAATTTCATTTTTCTGCTTTTTGCATACTTTTTATTTTGAGAACATAATGTAGCACCACAATTGTAGGAGCATTGTACATCTTCACATTTGATTTTAGAAACTATTCTCACATTTAAAACCTTGACTATAAAAGTAAAGAGTAAGCAGAGTCAGCATTTATTGAGAACTTGCCATGAAGTAGGAGATAGAATTATGTGGTGGAATCTAAGTGTCATGCTTTTTGTAGCTCCAACTTATGCTGAAATTCTTTCCTATTCTGTTGGATGAGCATACGTAAAAATATAATTTTGAGAGCAGTCCTTCACAGTAGACCTTTCTGTGATGATAAAATGATCTGTATTCAGTGCTAAATTGAACGGTAGCCACTAAACACATGTGACTCCTGAGTACATCAAATATGGCTAGAGTGAGAAAACTCACTCAAGTTTTACTTTGGTAAATTAAATTTAAGTGTCCACACAGAGCTGATGACTGTTCTATTGGGCAGCAAAATTTAGAAGTTTGATGTTCAAGGTAAATGAGATATTATGTGGGTAATGGTTGAAACGGAGAAAAAGTAAGGCAAAAATATTTTTTTCTTCTTCCATTGCTAGATTCATGGCTGAGTTTCCTATAATAAGAGGCAAGTTAACAAAAGAAAAATACAGATTTAATTACTTTACATTTTACATGAAACGTGAGCCTTTGGAAAGGTTGACCCTAAAGAAGAAGTTACTTTGTGTATTTGTTTATGCTAGGTTTGGTGAAGAAGTGGACAGTTGCAGAAAAGTATAATTGGAGCATCTAATGTACAGTCTGATGGTTATGAACTGGGATGATGAGGGGGACTTAGCAGGCTGTTTTTCAGATTCTCCTGGGCTTTCAGATGTGTCCCTCTGTACTTAGAGATTAGGGTGTCACTTTCCTCTGGGTTTCAGGTTGGCACCTCTCTAATGAGGACGTAATGACCTGCTTCAGGGAAGTAGGGAGACAAGAGGAGAAAGACCTCTCTGGTTCTGCTGTTTCCTCAAATGCCAGTGTGGCATATTTTGGGGTATCTTGTCCTGAAACCCATCATTAACATATGCTAATTATTATAATAATATAAATAATGATTTTACAGGTTTATTTAATGCTACTAGTAATCATGTGAAATGTCACTACTTTTTAGATTAAAAAAATCAGTGTTTAATTAAACAATTTAATCAGGTTCAGAACAAGAAGAGGTGGATGATTTGACTTCTGTTCTCAGTAGTTCCAATATTTGCTAAATAAATCATCTTTAATAATCAAGCTCAACTAACATATTAGCTTAATAAATTTCTATCTTTATTTTTGTTTTTGTTTTTCTTTTTTTTTGGTACCGGGGATCGAACTTGGGACTTTGTGCTTGCAGGGCAGTCAGTGGAACCACTGAGCTAAATTCCCTGCCCAAATTTCTATCTTTAAATATATACACAGTACATTTTTTAGTTAATTAGTTCCTCCCAACTTCCAGTTTGAAGGAGTATATATTTGACATTTACTGAGCTCATCTCAGGGGAAAAAAACAGACAATAAGCAATATAAAAATATTTTGATGACATTTTCCTTCAATTGTATTTCTTTAAATATCTTAAGTAATCATTTCTACAGATTTTTAATATAAATATAGGTTCAACATTAGATAATATGTGTAGATATGATTTTACTACTATTTCTAGGAATTGAGATTTATTTAGAATATGTGAAATGTAATATTCTTAAGGTTTTTTAAATGACTGTTGGACATCACATTCTGAAAGAAAACCACTGGAGAGTTGATTCATATCTCAGAGACCCTCAAAGGTTATTTACTTGGTTCAAGACAGAATAATAATCAGGTAAAGAGAGTGATCCCTTGTGTATAATAACAACTCCCTACAAACTTCACCATTCATCAAAATGAGAACAAGGTGTGTGATACATTGCTGCTGACAAGTTGCTGGTGACACCTACTCCATTTAAAAAATATGGTATAGGTATTCACATTCGCTGGTCATGCTTTATACTTTGCTGTCTTTTTGATTATTGGAAAAGTTCAAGTTTAATTTTAAAGAATTATTTTTAAAACCACAACCCATTCTTATACATGATGCCATGATGAGTGACTACTGCCAAATATTATAGCAAACACCTCATTTCTGTATGTATAGTTACAAACTGTTTCATTTTTTGATAGGGTTAAGATGTAGATTTTGTTTTGTGGTTCATGTGAATTCAGGGTTTCATGCCTGCCACAAATCTATGTCAGTATGAGATGTAAAATGCTTTAAGCCTAAAGTGATTTTACATTTAATTATATAGCAGTCAAAAATATTTGTCCTTTTATAATAAAAAATTGAAAGAATAGACAGAATACCTTCATAGTATTCAGTTTCGAAAATGCACAATGGTTTGTACATGAGGTTTATGGAAAACTCTTTTTACTTCCATGAATACTTTTCAGGGAAGTGGAATAGATGTGATACCAAGAAACTACCGGCAGAATAAAGTATACGTTTACGTGGATTTGGTGAAATAGAGAAACAAAGCTAAACTTTAAAAAAATAATAAGTACTTTTCAGAACTCTAGATTTGTAGCATGTGTATAAATATTACATTAAGAGGTTGCAAAAGCCATTAAGTCACCTGTGGTGGTGCACACTTGTAATCCCAGCTACTCCAGAGGCTGAAACAGAAAGATCTCATGTTAAGGACCTGTTTGAAAGATTTAGTAAGATCCTGTCTCAAAATAAAAAATGGAAGACACTGGTCAGTTGCAAAATGCTTGCCTTGCAATGTACAGGGCCTGGGGTTCAATCATGTATATGAGAGAGAGACAGAGAGAGGCACACACTCAAAGACAGGAGACATAGAGAGAGACAGAGACAAAAGGGGTTGATAACCATTCAAAAATTTCTCAGACAGTGCCAGGAGCACCCTTACCCCACAAGCTACCTTTTATTCTGATGATCAAAGAATGAGGCTATTAAAATTCATAATTCTTTATATGGTATTTCTCAAATTCTTTAAAACTTTTAAAATTTTTTATTTTATTGCATTGCATGAGTACAATATAAACAGCAAAAAATGCCTGTAAATTGTTTTTGCTTTTAATATGCTTCACATTTTAACTTCCAATCTCCCCAAGTCATGTCATTGACTTAGGCCAAGTCATACCTTGAGAAGTTAACCTACAAATCCTACAGAGTTAATTTTACTCAAAGACATAAGAGCACACTATGTTTTAATTTCAGATTTGCCACTACTTTCTCCCCATCTACTCTTACCCATAATTTATTTCATAAGTTTTAAAAGGAGAATTCGCACAAAATCACGAATTTTGAAGGAGTTGCTGTGAAAATTATAAGTAATTGTGAAAATGGTATCCTCTGTACAGAAAAATGTGATCTGTGTGAAGAATGCATAACGTACAGTCACTCTCAGAATCACATATTCTGTTATGGTATCATTGTATTTACTAAAAGTTACAGAGCATTTTCAGTGGGCCCTTGAGAACAAAACCAGTGTTTTGCCCTGTCGATTTCAAGTAATTATATTCTCCTTTCTCAAATCTTGCCCTGTAATTTTCATCTTTAATTGTAAGAGTCTTAACAATTGTGATCACGAAAGTGTGTGCCTCAATTTTCTGCTCTTTCTGTGTATTTGATGGGAAATCCTGGGTGCTGTAGATGCTTAAAACGGTATTGGCACACTTGGCCATGCTTTAAAGCATTTTTCCTGAAATGGAATAGAGGAATGATGCAGACCTTAGTGAGTTACTGTGTGTTATTTTTCAGATTCTTTGGTTTCTGATTTTACTTTGGAGTAAATCCTGTATTTTATATTTTTTATAATTAAAAGAATACTCTTTTATGTCTTTGATTTTTTTCTATATCAAAAATATTAACTCATCTTCTCACATGCCATACTTACAAAAAGGGACTGAAGTACTGAGTCGCTAACAGTACCCATGGGGGCAGCATCTGTTCCCAGCAGAGAATGAGTAGACTTGTGCATGTCACCGTGCGTGTGCTGACATTTCTTGTGTCCTTGCAGTGTAAATGGGAGGTGACTTAGAAGACAGACAGTTCTAAGTTATTAAGTCCATGTGTTTTTACTGTTTGATACTGAAAACAAGGAAGAGAATTGTGGCATCATGTGCTTTCTGATTCTTATTAACGGTATCTCTGTATCTGCCCTGCAAAGTAGGGGGGCAGTTGAACAACTTAAACTGTGGATTGTCCAAACTGAGATTTTGCTCTAACTGTAAAATGGAAGATAGAATTTTGAAAAATCACTGCTAAAATAATTTTAACACTTCAATTCTTATCTTGATTAAATGTTATAATAGTTTGATTAATATTAAAGTATATTATATTATAAAATTTCATTTGTCATACTTATTTTCATATTTTATATGAGGCTACTGAAATTTTTGAATTTTTATATAATTCCTCTAATATTGCTATTAGAGCTTTATTATACCTTGTAAAGTTTGTAGTCAGTTTTCTCCCTGGCATTTTAGCTGTGTGACATTTTTAATTTTTTCTATATTTGTCTGTTAACAAATTTCCCATTGAAGAGCTTCTACCCATAGAATAAATATATTCTATGAAAGTTTCAAGTGAATGAAAAGTGTGATCTAGAGGTTTGGGCTTTAAGAAATTAAAAACTGAGCTGGGGCTGCTGGAACATGCTTGAATTCTCAGCACTCCAGCAGGTGGAGGCAGGAGGATCTCAAATTATTGTCCAGCCTAGGTAACTTAGATATTAGCAAGTTTCTGTCTGAAAATAAAAAATAAAGAAAAATAAAAAGGGCTAGAAATATAGCTCTGTGAAGACCCTAGGTTCAAATCTCAGTACCAATAAGCAAACAAATAAACAAAAATGATAGACTAAATTGCTTACACAATTTCACTGTATCTCATGTGTTACACCTTCAAGCTTTTGTTATAAAATTGAGAATACTGAATATTCTAAATATGAATAATTTCATTTTCTTTTTAAAAAAATACTGCGGGACAAAAATCTCTGAAAAAATATAAAATATTGCCAGATACATGACATAACTTCCATTTAAAAAAGCAATAGACCCTAACTTGGATGTTGTTTTAGCATAGGTATTGGGTTAAAATAATTATAGGGCAAACATTAGCATAATTAATTCTCATCTTCCCCTCATATTTACAACTACTAAGGTCCAAGAAAGATGGAGAGACTGGAAAACTTTAACACCATTGACTGTACTTTGGTAGATGCTAGCAATTTCATGTGAGCTTTCATGTGATTAGATTTTGAAGCTGCTGTTATTCTACAGGGTTTAGATTTCTCAATCATTGACTCCAGTAAAAAATGACATTTTGAATGATGCCCTCCAAATCTGTAGCATTTTTGTAACATGGAGTTTGAGTTATGGGACAGACTCAAGAAATGATAGAAATGTTTATTTTTGGTTGAGTCTCAAGTAACAAACTAGAATCAATTTTTGAACAGGTCATAGCAGTGTTTTACTAAAAATGAATATTAAACTTTCCCCCTGATTTCTGTTAAAATGATTTATCTCCTCTATTTAGTTGTTTAAATCCGTAATAATTGCAGGAAACATAATTTTTAGTACAGCAGACATACTTTTCCCTAACCTCATATTGAAAGTGAATTCTTCTTTCTGATTTGTGTCCCATACTTTTTTTTTTTCAAGACAGGATCTTCGTATGTAATTCAGGCTAGGCTTGAACTCACTGTGTAGCCCAGGGTGACTTCAAACTCATGGAGATCCTCCTGCCTTGTAGGGAACAGGGAAAGGGGACATTACTAGAACCTCTGCAGTAAATCCTAGTCTCCTGTGAGCCATGACAGCACAAGGCGAATTACAGGAAAAGTAAAAAAATGAGACTGAGAAGAAGCTGAGCTCTGGGTCTGATCAGTGCTGCTCTGGGAGGCAAAGACGAAAGCCCCCAGTTTACCGCACCTTTTATTCAGTACATCGGGAGAAACAAATGTAACAAATGACTTGCAGAGAGTTCAGTACATCCTGGGTAAACAAGATGTAACAGTCCGAGAACAATGAGGAACTGAGTAGATGTTTGTTCCTCCCATGATGTTTTCAGCTCCCAGGATGTTTCTTGTCCTGGAGAATCACAGCATTACCGGATCATTGAGGTCTCAGTTGTGACCGGAGGTCAAAATGGAGTTATTCAGTAGCTGGGCTGTAGGCAAGAAAATTAGGCTAACCAAATGATTTTACCCTAAAATTATGTAGAATTGCTCCCGACACTGCCTCAGCCTCCTAAATGCTGAGATTACACAACCATTCCTGGCTCATACTCCTTTTCTATGTACCACTTCTACTTAGGCCTCTTGTGTATTCAGAGAACCGCAGTCTTGAACCCAGAACAGGTACCTGACTCAAATTAAATGGCTCAAAACTTCTCCTGACAATTTTATAGTTGGGGCTGTTTTTCTGTTTGTAGTTGTAAATGTTCATCAATGTGTTTGTGGGTGTATTCTGTATGTATGTGTGACAAGAATCATTTTGGGAACCTGTGATTTCTTCAAAAAATATTTTTAAATGCATACAATAAGAACAAAATAAAATACTTGGGATTATAAAGGAACCTAGTTTTATCCCAGTAAAATTATCAATATATAAAAGAAAAACTAAATACATTTTATAAGTTTATATATGTTTTTTAACAAAGAGAACAACAATTAGCAACATTGAGGGCTTGAGGTAGAAATGAGAATGGATCAAGTGTGTAGAGATCGGAGATAATAGCAACATAGAGACTGTATGTGCTGCTTTTATCTATTCTGTGGGAGAGGATCTCGTTATATAATAGAGTTTTGTTGGCTTAATTTTTTTGACCGTGCTCTGATACCTCCTTGTATACCCCCAGTGGACCTTTTGGATGACTAAGTGTAGAAGCTGAGTTATGACATTGATTAAAGCCCTTGGTCTACTTTTTCTCTGTTACTAAGTCATATCCTTGTCATTTTTCCCTGTTTGAATTAGATTGGAGTTGGTTACTGTCACCAGGACTCACGATATTAGTAACTAATATAATCACGTTTCTTTTTTTCCTTTTTTTAATTTTATTTTGTTTGTCTTTTTTTTTCCATTAAATTTATTGGTATGTTTTAGGTATACAACACAGTTACATTCATCATTGGAATCTTGTACCTTTACATGATGTATCTTGGTTCTTATTTTTTCCCCATTCCCCTGCCCTCCCTTCACCCCCTCCACCCTTTCCTATTTACAAAGACTTTGTTTCCATTTTTTCCTTTTCTCATATTTTTTCTTTTCCCTTCTTTCCTTTAGCCTACCCCTCCCACTTCCCCTACTCCTTTATACCTTTTCTTCCTATTTCACATAATCAATTATACATTTTGGATAAAGAAAATGCAGTTTTTTAATAAAATGGAGGGCTACTCACCCATGAAGAATGGGAAACTAGAGACATTTATAGCTAAATGAATGCACATTGAGGCGATACTCTTAAGTAAAATAAATAGGACACACATGTAAATACCGAATAGTTTCTCTGGTGTGAAAAACTGAAAGTGTAAATAAGGATCATGTTTCTTAATTGATGACTTCTGAAAATAAAATTTCTTCTTTGTTTTCATATTAAGTATCTTTTCAATGGTAAGGCAGCACTAAGTGTTATAAACTTCTGTGACCATTAAGCTTGATTTTGTCAACTTGATTGACTTGGTAACCCCTAAGGGGATTTGTGGAGCACACTTCTGGGGATGTCTGGATGGGTTATGAGAGTGTGGCCTTGGTACTATATCTGATCCCTCACCCCTTCCTTTCTGGTACTGTTTCCTTACTCTGTTTCCTGGCTGCCAGTGGGTGAGCAGCTGTCCTCCATCATGCCCTTCTACCATGCTGTTTCTGCCTTCAAGCCAGCTAACCATGGACTGAACCCATTGAAACAAGGAGCCAAACAACCCTCTCCTTTAAGTTGTAGATGTTTAGTATTTTGACCTCATCAATGAGGAAGCTGACTAATAAAACATCAAACATATTAGGTAAACTCTTGCTAAATTTAAGTCAAAGATCATACTACACTTCCTAATTCTTAAAACATTTAACGTAATGGTATACAGTGCTGTCCATTTTTTTTTAGAAAAACAAAAATTCTGTATATGCACTGCCTAATCCAATAGCCACTCACAATATGTGGTTACTGAACACTAAAAATGTGTCTGCCATCGATGATGAGCTGAATTTTTAAATTTAATGTTAATTAATTCCATTTAACTTAAAATAGTCATATATGGGAAAAGAGAGTCTATATAATGATCTCAGCTGGCTTTTGAAGAGTGTGATTACTGCTTGTGAGGCAGGAGGAAAGCCTCATGAAATAGTTAGAGCCTTGGCTTAGAAGTCAGGCAGGTAATCTGCCATTCAATCTCATCCTTGTCGTGCATGCTAACTGTGTATGAGTTGGTAATCTTAGCCAAGTCTCCTAACCTCACAGAAGCTTGGTTTCATCTACAGGATAAGCACAATAATATTCTTTAATGGTAAAAATAGAATAAAATTAACTATGTTGGTTATAAAATTCAATAAATTTAGAGTTTAGCATATTATCTAACACTGCTGTCAATCCATAAATGTTAGGTCATATGGAATAATTTTTTTAACTTTAGATTATTGTTCAAGTATCCAAATGAGTTTACCAGAATTCATGCTAGAAAAAAATGATAACAACAGAATCTTTCATCTTTATCGGATGCTATTTTTATCTCATATTCAGAAGATGCTTTAATAAGACCCCTCATTTAATATATTAAGGTGGCTGTTAGTGTAGACTGCCACATTATTTTGGAAGCATGTGATACTTAATATTGAAGTATATATTGATATATTGAACTTTTGATTCTTTTTCAAAAGGACTATCCCTTCAAAGTGAGAAATTATTTTTTCAGCTTTCAAGTGTTTATAATTATATTCTATTTAAATTTATGAGCACAGTGATTATAAGAGGTATTTGAATTTCAGTTTTGTTCAAGTTTCAGTGTTTGTAAAGTGTTCAAGTGACACTTTTCTCACAAATATTTGTTAGATGTTTGTCAATGAACTGTCATAAACTAAGCCTTTCATAAATCTACTCAATTATCTTGATTAGTTATACTTTCCATAGCTGATAAATTGAGAAGCTACTTCATGTTTCATTGCAATATATGTAAATATTGGCCTTAGTTATATTCTCCTATAATGGTTCCACCCTTAACTACTGTAATAGCTGCTTTAGGGTACACAAGGTTGTATTTTGCAGTGACATATTTATACAATCTCCAACTTGCACTGATTTGACTTAGAAGTTTTTCAACTTTACTGGCAGTGCGAAAGTAATAATCATCAGTAGAAACTGTAGTTTGATCTTTTTAATTTTGATCTTTTCTCAGGTGAGTGATAAGAAGTAGGAAACAGTCCCATGAAGCTGAGCAGCAGCAGTAAAGTACAGATCCCAGAGTCCAGAGGGGAAACAACCAGCAGTATACAGAACACTGCGTTACTAAGCTATGATGTTTGGTAGAAAAGGGACATTAAATGCATTTTCCCCTACTGTCTAACTCAGAAAGCTGTTCAGATTCTAAAATTTAACTCATTAGCTGGAGGATGCCTTACTTTGAATAACATGGCAAGGGAATCTTACAGTTACTGAATGACAGTATTTTCACTTAGAAGAAAGATGTGTAAAGGCTAAATATACTCTCTTTAATCTCATCCCCCATTTTTCTCTTTTTCCATCTGTGAGATCAAAACTAACAATGTGGACAGTAAGAAAACTTTATTCCAAAAAGTTAGACTATACGGCCTTTGCACTGTGAGTACTTTTGTGCCCTTGACCTCTGTGGTCCTGTCCGCAGAGAAAAATATACAAAACCTTAGCACATGAATTTTTCAGCATAGTTAGAGTTTTGAAATTGCCTACACCCTGAAAGCTCTGGATTGTTGATGCCTGGGACAGCTACCCTGAGAGTCTAATTTTAATTCATATTGAGCAGTGGCCGGGCATCAGGACTTTTTTTCTTGTCTCCAGAGAATTCTAATGTCTAGCACAGTTTAAGAAAAACTGTCATAATCTCTTTAGTTGAATAGGTCATGCTTCATTGGACCATTTGCTAAGATGTGGTTCTCTCCCCTTGTGGCAAATGAAAAGTTAAAATCAAACAATCAGTTCTCTCGATTCTTTTAAAAAAATTCTGAAATACATAAATAGTCAAGTTAAAAGGGACCCTTGTCACAGTAATTTGTGCATACATACGGGTGATGTTATGGTTTAGAACTGAAAGGGCTCAAAAGTTTCATGTATTTGCCAGAGGATTGGGTCCCGAGGGTCCTGTACCCGTCAGATGATTCATCTGTTGATGAATTTAGTAGCTGATGTACTGGAAGGAGGCAGGGTCTGATTGGAGTCACTAGAGGCATGTCCTGGGAAAGTGGCTTCTTGTGCCTGGTGTTTCCCTTCTCTCCCCTCTTCCTGGGCAGCATGCATTGAGCACCATTTTTTTTTCTCTGCTATGCTTTTCTACCTTGGCCTTTCTGCATTGGACCCAGATGACCATATACTGCAACTGTGGGCTAAAATAAACCTCTCCTCTTATAGGTGTCAGGTGTTGGATACTGGGAGTCAGTAAAGGAAAAGTGACTAAGTCAGGATATTTGCTGGATATTTGAATTTCTTTTCTTGAGACTGTGAAAGTATCAGTATTGACCACAAATGTTAACTGTCCCTCCCTAAGAATGCACTTGGGAAAACTGCAGGTCTGCAAAGACTAAATCACAATCTTATGAGCTCTCGACAGTTTCACTTTCTCATTTTATGAACCAAATATGACTCTACTTCTTCAACAACATTAAGTATTCACTCCTGTTTATATACATAAGCCTATACCATATCTCTACCTACAAGTCTATGACATTCTACTTTCCTGCTATCTCCACCAATTTATTTTTCAATACTGTCAAAGCTGGTTTACTTCTCTCAAAATAGTTTAACCTTTTGCTCCATATTCCACCCATTCTGTCCTCTTTCAGAATATCTTTTCCTCAAATAATTTCAAATTTTAACCTCTCTTCTCTTCACCTATCTTGGTTGTATGAAAGATTTGATTTGAAAATCTGTATCTGTTCTTTGTTATCTAAATATCATCTGTTTCCTTAATACTTTTCTACCAAATTCCTCTATGAGTTGTATTTATATATACATTTAAAATGTTATATATCAATAGGCCTCATAGCCTACAAAATGCCCTCCAAATTAACCATGCTTCCAACACAGTTCTGTAAACCAATTTAATAGGCTCCTTATTGCTGAATTCAAGAATGTGATGTCAAAGTTCAAGATAATTTAGAAAAGAAAACAAAAGCTTTTATTCTACTTATGCATTACTTTTAACAATTATGGAATATTTGCTACCTAGGTGTTTCCCTGAGAAACAAAATCAATTACATGTTAGGAGAACAATTCAGCTAATGGTGATAAAGCATTTATTGTCAATCATGTGCTTTTCCCTGATCACTCATTTCATCCTCGTGATGACCACTTGAGTGAAATCCCCAAAGCTCTGAGCAATTGGGATTTGCTAAAGTCACAAAGGAAGTGCTCCAACTCAAATTCAAACTCATCCTCCGCAGAATCAAAGCATGTATTCATGTATATATGAGTTTGGAATGTTCTCTAGAATTAAAGGAGCTTGTGCCTGAAATCATATTTGATATTTTCTCAGCAGCTTGCAGAAATCTTGACACATGTACTTTTATTTAAGACTCCTAAGAAAAGTAGTAAGGGAAAAGAGTAAGAATTGTGGACTGGTAGCCATATGTCAGTAGGTAAAACACTAATCAACCTAATAAATTTTTAGCATTTTTACTTGAATTAAAAATGTTAGTGTATCAGTTAAAAACTGAATACATTAATTAACAGTAACAATGACTAGAGAAATCTATAAAGGAAGCCCTTGGTTTATCAGTTGACAGTATTCCATTAACGTCTTTCTTTTGGTAGGTATTCACTTTATCAAGAAAAGAAACTTAAGTTACGTGTCAGTGAACACTTTTTAGGAAGAAGCATGCTTCTCTAGCAATTAAGATTTCTTAAGAAAAACAATTTTTTAAAAAGAATAAAATGATTATACATCATGAGAAATGATCACATCTAACATTTTCTGTTGTTTTCTAAGTACTTAGAGAAAATTATCATAGTAGACAATACATTTTTGCTGTGCAGAGGGAAGGATGAATTGAGAACTAGTGCAAGAACTGAATGATATGTAATTATAATTGCATTCAAATATCCTTTGTACTAAAAGTAGTTATTTTTTTCATTGTCACATGGCCTAGATTTCTTTTTTATTTCATTCTTATGCATTTTTAATGCTCTTTGAATTTAAATATGTCCAAAATTTCTTTCATAAAATGATAGATATTCAAAAGAATTATTCAAATTAAATTAATATATTATTCAAAATAGAACAAAATATTCATTCAGACTATTACATAGTACATCTTCATTATTTTGGATGTCCTTTGTCTATCACAACAAAGTTCCAATTTTTAAGCTTTTCAGAACAAATATAGTTACCTTGTTCACTTTGTCTTAAAAAATATTTTTGATGTGCATGAACAACTATGTGAAATTAACTTGCTCAACTTACTTTCAAGGAAGATATTGTACTGAAAGGAAAAGAGCCAAATGATTTCAAAATCTGAAATTAAAAAATGCATTCTTCCTAGGGGTTATTTGTATATTACATAGATTAATTTATGTGAGAATGAAAATGTACATATTTAGGAAGCTTAGAAAGAGCTCATTTACAAGGAAAAGCCATAGTCAGAAAATCACGTATGAAAATGATCATCTATCCCATTGTGCTTATTTTAATTATGACAAAATAAGAAAGCAATAATAGTGATAATAAAACATGATTGGTTAAATTCATTTCATAATAGTTAAATGTCTATGCTTCATTTGTAAATGCTGAGAGTGTTCCATCTCTGAAGAACCAGGTGATGAGAGAAGATTCCTTTAGAAAAGGGTTTTCCATCTCCCCATTGCCTACATATTGAGCCAAGTAACTCTTTTTTGTGGGTGACACTCTGTTCATTGTAGGACATTTAGCTGTGCCCCTGGTTTCTATCCACCAGATGCTCTCAGTAAACCACTACGTCCATGACCCCTAGTGATGACCATCAAAAATGTCTCCTGATACTGCAAAATGTCCCCTGGAGAGCAAACTACTCATTGACCAAAAGACTCCTGAGAGTGAGTAATAGGAAAATGAGGCCGTGGTTTCACTATTTACTGCAATTGCTCTTTTCACAATCACCAGTGACCTGCTGGTTGTAGGATTTGTTCTTAGACCTCAATTTTGCTCTATCTGCAGCATTTATCAATTGGTCTTTCTTTCTACCTAGAAGCACCTTCTTCATTTGGCTTCTGGAAAACCAGATTTGACTTTTTGCAGATTGCTCACATCTCTGTCTCTTTCTTTTCTGGTTCCTTATTCTGATCTTGGCCTTTGAATTATACACATAACCTCAGTTAAAAGAGTTCTTCTTTCTCCACACATTTCCTTGGTGATCTTATTTAGTCTCATTGCCTTTAGAAACATTTATATGCTTCTCACATTTGTATCTTTAGATCTTACTACCAAGGATAGTCATATATAGCATCTTAAATATTTCTTCACTGTGTGATATAATAAGCATCTCAAATTAATACATTAAAAGCAAAAATTCTGGTCTTCTTACCAATTGATTTCTTTGACAGTCTGTCCGTGTTAATAAATACCAATCTTGTTCTTTGTCTTTGCCAGGCAAAGCAAATAAAGAAACTTGGAATCATTCTTGATACCGGTATTAGCCCATTTGTTCATTACTGTAATGAAATGCCTGGAGGCGGTTAACATTATGAAGAAAATAAGTTAATTCAGCTTATGCTCTTTTAAAGTTTTGGACCTGGTCATATCCTTCCTAGCAGAGGCCCTAGGAGGCATTGGACATCCCAAAGGAAAAGACAGGAACTCATATGCATCTCTCCTGCCCTCTCTCCTTCTTCCCATGAAGAAGCCAGTATTCAATCATGGAAACTCCACACCGAATATTTCATTGTATCTAAGGTATCTTCTCTTATCAATCAGCCAAGTATTAGAGGTGACGTAATGTAAAAAAATGGTAACCGACAAGTCACATAAATAAAAGATACCGTTAAATCAATGAAGTAGCTATAGCTGTTTTCTTTGTTTTCAATAAAGATCGTATATTTACAGAAAAATATAATTAATGAAATAGTTTGAAAATCTGAAAAAAAGTTTATTCGTAGGGGTGACTTGTTCATGCATCATGTATGTGAGTGCATGTGAGATGGAAGGGAACTAAACATAATGAGCCCTTACTGTTTGACAGATATTACTAAGAGCTTAACTTTTTTATCACTTGGTTCTGAATAAACAGTACAATTGCACTAGGAAACAGATTTTTAAAAATCAGAAATTCAGAAAGTGAGATACAAATCCATATCTGAGTCCATAATCCATAATCTTTCCGCTTTACAAGTTACATGTAGCTATCTGAAGGTTAAAAGCACACTTGGAAGACTTCTCCAAATTTACCAGTGATTGTGTAGGCATGTGGGAGAATTTAGTGGACACAACCAATATGTTTTTTACTTTGATGTATTAATTGTTAACTTGTCAAAGAAATGTGCATATAGTTTTAAAGAGTCAAATAGTACTAATGGTACATAATAAAGTAATATTCCAACTATGGTGTACTTTTTCAACCATTATTCTGACTTTCACCCATTTCTGTATTTCTAAATGGATAAAAAATCTGCTACATTCATCAGTATGTGATATTATTTGTTGACACCTATTATGAATGAAGTTTTGATTGCTTTGTACACATTTGTTGCTTTTCTTCATTTGCCAATATACATATTTAGTCAAAATTTTATTGAATAAAACTGTGTTTATATTAGTATACTTGTTCCCCTGTTGTTCCTATGTGAACATTATTGTGTGCTGTGATCATTTTCTGATTCTTACTTTTTCCATTAAAATCAATGAAATTAGGCAATTCATTTAATTTGTTCAGTTTCTTTTTTATCTGTTGCTAAATTCCCTTATACCCACTGAATCTTTGGGATAACTATTGATACAGTTTTTGACATATATTTTGATTATTTTAATAACTTCATACTTTTTACACTATTTTCATTAAAAGCTGTCTGAATAAAATCACATTTTTCTATCTCTGTAACTGTTGGATGACTTTTATTATTAGACATTCTTTATTGATAAATTGCAGTTCGCTTACTTCTTTCCATTGGCGTGTTATCTTTTTCTCATGTCTGGCTCTTTGTTGATTTATTACTTGTTACAGGAAAGGATACTTTTCAGGTGTTCCATTAGGTTAACAGCATGATGCTGGTCTGCCTGTAGATGTGTCTTACTGCACCAACCTATGATGTCCTTGCTTGGTTGCAAGCCTGGAGTGTCATTTCATTGTATTTGGGAAATATTATTGTCCTTTTTTTTGCCTTGATCTCCACTTATCTCTGTTTTCTGTCTGTCTTTTACTTACTTATCTTGCTTCAGGACACCTCCTATAGCTACTTGAGGAAACATCTATTAAAAGCATAAATTTTGAGAGTATGCCTGTCTGAAAATACTGTATTCTTCTCATACACATGAATGACATGGATAAAATCTGGCTGGGCAAAAACTACTAAGTGGGAAATAGTTTTCATCCAGAAAACTATAGGCATTGATTCCTTCTCATTTTCCTTTCCGTGTGGTGTTAAGAGAAGAGAGCCTGTGCCAATTTAGTTCCTGTCATTTGCAAGTAAACTGATTGTTTTCCTCACTAAGAGACAAGTAGATCTTTGTTTATACAATGATTTGTTTTAGGTAGTCATCTGTTGTCAGGTTCCAGGTAAACCTTTTAAATTTAGGAACTTGTGTACTTCAGTTATAATGATTTAGTTGTTACTTTCAATACCTTCTAATAGTTGTGTTATTCTTGTAAAATTATACAGAGATTGAACTCCTGAATTTTTTCCTCTAACTTTCTACATTTTTTTCTCTTTTCTGTCTCTTAGTATTTTTGCTCTACTTTTTGAAAGATTTAATAAAAACATATGTTTCGCTTGTATTATGCAAACAAAGCACACAGTGTATCTAATAGAGCAACATTATTGGGTTAAACTCAGTGAGGATCAATAAAAGGTTTGACAGTTTCCATTGCTTGCTAAATTCCAACACTGGATTGGATATTGAATTTGGGAATGGAACTCAGATTTTAGGGCACTGGGGGTTTTAAACTGAAGTATTTGAAAAATACTAGCTGCTCTATTTTGATCAATATTCACTAATAACATGGTATAATGAAATATTTTCTCTGTTGTGACCTATCATTTTTGCACTTTCAGTGGAGTGTAAGCATCAGCACATCTGGAAAAATTAGAAGACTGAGACTCAGACTTTTGTATTATAGCTGTATAATGTCTCATATAGGATGCAAGCTTTGCCACATTGCCACCTTGTGTGGAAAAATATAAAATATGCATCCTTCTTTTTGTGGGGTCATAGCTGGGGTCCAAACCTGATAGTTGAACAGGATTTATTGTCTTAAGCTGTGGGCTACAACCTGTTTCCAAGGAGCGGCACAAGGTGCCAACTCCTCTGAGGTCAGCCTACAGAGATTCAGTGTTAAATAATTGAGGATTGTTATGTTCATCTTTCATTCTACCCCCTGACCTTATTATAGTCCCTGAACATATAACTAGACCAACAGTGAATTATGTACTTTTCATCTACAACGAATGTGTTGCTGATAGCTGAAAGCAAAACAAAGCAAAATAAAAGATTAAACAAAAAACTCTGAAAAGTTAGGATTGGGTAAGCACCTCAGGATGTGGCTTATGTCTGGCTGTGATGACCAGAGTAAGAATGTTTTTATAAGCCTGGAAAGTGCACATATTTTCTAGGCCCATCTGAACCATTCGGTCCTATTTAATTTTCCCAGCCTTGTGGAGAGTTGGTTCCATTTCAGGGAACCAGGTTTGGGCAGTTTTGCTCTTACCTTTGAACTACTTTTCTTAATATGCTTTTTATTTTCAAGAGCTTTGCCTTGTTTTAGTTTTCTTTACTTATTTTGAACAATCTGTTAATAATTTCCATCTTTTATATCTTGTTGAAGATATCATGGAGGGACATAGGAGGGCACAGAGGGGAAAGGAAAAGGGAAATAAAAATGATTAAGTTTCAATATGTGTATGTATCAGTTCCCCAAGATGAAGGTAATTGTTTTGTACCACAAAAATATACTAATAAAAAAGATAAACAAAAAAAAATCGAGTCATGAGAGATCTCTGGTGCTTTGACTGCAGTGTGATGATCCATGAGAAGAGCAGGTGACAAGTAAGGAAGCTGACTCATCCAACACTGTAACACTACATCTACTGTAGGGACCTTGATCTTGGACTTCCCAGCTTTTAGGACTGGGGGAAATAAATTTTTACTATTTAACCCACCTGACCTATGCTGAATTGTTACAGCAATTGGAACTAAGACATATAAATAATTCCTATTTTAGCATTTTTAACTCTTTTCCAATGTGTAAATATGGTCAGGTCTTCTCTAGTATTAAAACAAAAACAAGATCTTTTGATCACCCCTCTGTAAGCTGTGACCCAATTTCCTCACTTCTTTTGGAATTGTTTCTTGTCTGATTTTGTGGTCTTTGCTTCTCATTTCCTCTGCGGACACAGAACACAGGGTTCCATCCCTACCCTCATAGTGAAGCTGCTCCTGATTGGTAAATCTAATGACCACTTGACCTACTGTGTGCTCTCTCACATTTCACTTGCTCTTTCTCAAAACTATACTTTATTGGTTTCCAGGTCATAATTTTGTCAGGATTCTTTCTATATTTTCCCAAACTTTATACTTTATGAATTCCTTTTTAGGATTTCCATCCATCTGTTCTGTAAACATCAGAGTGTTCTGTGGAGTTTTGGTTTTTCCCTTAACACTCTTCAATTTCTACCTTTTCTTTTTGGAGATTATTACGTGGAGTGATGACTTTGTGTATCACTCAGATACACCCATAATTTCTCCAAACCTGCACTTCTTATAATATCTCTATTATTGCAGAATCATACAACCAATTTAGCAACCTTATAGGAATGAAACAGGTCCAAAATGAAAATAATTATTTACCATTTCAAACTTACTTCTTTTTCTGTAGATCCAGTTTGCAGTTAATGCTACCATCATCTTAAACAAATAGAAGATATCAGCAGTAGCTGTTTTAACTTTGCTTTATCTCTATAGTTTCTGTTTCTTGACGTTCCATACCTATTTCCCATCAATGAACATGAAAAGCATAAAGGAAAATCTCAGCCTATAGTGATGATTTATCTCAGATCCAATGCTTAAATTGAACAGTCTTGGTTTGTTTTTTAGGTACTTTTCTGTGGCGTGATATGGATTAAGGTTTATGGAAGAATCACTGAGTCTTTGCTTCTTTAGGTCTTTCCTCTTAATTTGATTCCATTCCCCCAGAAAGTATTTCTTCAGTCTCTTGCTGGAAAGGACTTATCTTTAGAGGATAAGCTTCACAGGATGCAACTTCAGGATTCAGTACTTAGCAGACCATTATTTGGCGCTAGTTTTGCTATGGTAACCATCATCCTAACCAAGCCTGATGGCTCCCCTCTATCCCCATTCACAGACCTCTGTTTAATCATATTTTTTAAAATAATGCCACTCTAGAGTTGGGAAAGTATCAGAGATCTAGATATCTAAATTGGTCTTAAACAGATTTAGTCCAAATTTTTTATTTTAGCAATCTCTTTTATCCCAAGTTCCAAATGTGCCTGATACCAGGCATCATTGAGATACTTGCAGATTTTGAATAATAAATCTGTTTGGATCTTGTATTTCCCTTTGTATCCTATATCCCTTTGACTCTCAACTTCCAAGATTTTGTCACTGTGTCTCCTACTCACTATTCCCATGTCTGAGACTTAAAATTCGAGAAAAATCTATTTTCTGTAATGTATGTATACTTTGAGAGTAGTTATAAATGAATATAAAATAAAATTTTGAGTGTGTTCTTGTATATTACATGCACTTCACATATTTTATTTCATTTAAACCTTACCACACTGATTAGAGATAAATGTTATTATAAGCCTACTTTGCAAAAGAGAAAACTGGAGCAGAGAGAGGTTAGCCAACATGCCCTACTTTTTATGCCTTGTACATGGTGAAACTCAAATTCAAACCCCAAAGTCTGTACCATCTCCTGTTTATCTCATGTCATTCAACCTCATCAAGCCCTGTTAGTGAAAGGAGGAAGGTGAATCTTATATCACATATTAAGTCATTCTCAGCCCTACCATTGTATTCTGTTGCTGCTGTGGTGGAAGGAAACAACTTCATTCGAAATCTGAGTAAAAATGTAGGGACTACTATTCATTATTTATTGAAGTATAAGTGGGTCAGATTATTACAAATAATTCAACTTATATGATGAATGTGCTTCATTAATATTTCTTAATTTTATAGTACAGTTTAGTGTAGAAAATTATAACTATGTTATTAGTACCTTTTTTTTTTTTTGGTACTGGAGTTCAAACTCAGGACCTTGCGCTTGTGAGGCAGGCTCTGAAAACACTGAGCTAAATCCCTAGCCCTATAACTATGTTATACTAATAGATGGAAATGTCACCAATTCTCTGTCAGTTACCTACTATAACTCCACATTATTGGGAGAAAAATCTATTTTAATGATTAATGATAAGTTATTTGCTATGGATTATTTTCAGTGCCACCAAGCTAGGAGCATATGACTGATTAGGTGTAAACTACATTTATTAAGATAAAAGCATATAAAATTTTGCAGTAAAGTTAATCTTCCAGAATATTTGCAACTGTCACTAACAATATGTTCCAGAAGATTTATTATCTTAAGTGAAATTGATGAAGCATATACACTTATTCAGTATTATTCAGGCTGTGTTGAGCTGTAAGCAACCGAAAATCAACCTCAAATATAAGAGTGAGTTTATTCATAAATTTGCAGAAAGGAATCAAAGATATGATGGCTTAATCTGGTTAATTCAGTTATTTATTTATGTGACTTAGCACTCAGATTCATTCTACATCTACATTTGCCTTTCCTTGTTTGACAAGACTGCAGCATTGAATACATCAACACTGCAAGGAAACCAGGCATCATATCCATATATGCCAAAGACCAGGGGAGTAAAAGGCACTACTTATTTTTGTGGTTTGAAAAGTGAGCAAACTTTTCCTAGGAAACTGTTTTTACAGAAAAGCTTAGCATGAAATTTGTTTACATGGAAACAGCTGGATTGCATGGCCTTTTATAAAATAAAAATTGGCTACATAAAGTAATTACCAAGACTGACACAAAATTAACTATCTGATAAAGGAAGGATATATACTGTAATGGCAATGTACTTTGAATTGCCTTTTGACATTGAAGTGAAATGATATTGTAGAACAAAATCTGAAAATTTCACAAATAAAATACTTGTGGCTATATGAACCATTACTGATTGTATTGAGAAAATCTTTAAGTTGATCATTTTGTTTTGAAAAATTTTATATCCACCCTGTCCAACTTTGCATGCATAGAGAAATAAAATCAATTTTGTATATTAGAAATAAATCAAGAAATTGATGAACTGTTATCCAGTATATCTACTCTGTTAGATCCATTAACTCTCCTCCATACTAATGTAGCCATCAGGACGACTATGGTTTTAAATCTGTTGTTTTACTACATTTACCACCTGTGTTTTCCAGCAGAATTATAATAAAATTATCACAGAAATTTGAGCTATGTTGATAGCCATATTTAAGATGCATTTTTTCTGTCTGTTTTCAGTGCAGTTCACAAGTTCATATGTGTCAGCTGAGTGAATAATATTCAAAGATGGATGAGTGAAATCTAAGCACCTTCTGAAAAACTGCTTAATGCAATGGTATCTTCAGGTTTACGCACTCAGCTTTTTATCTGCTTTCTGATATGATTTTAAATCCATCTCTGGATAAATGAAGCTACTCTGTGGGTTGACAAATGAAGCATAGATTTAGGTTTAGGACTTCTGCTAAAATCACTTTATATTGCAGAGAAAAGTAACCTGGCAATAAGATCTTTCTTCAAAGTGATCTCATTGGGTGAAGTTTCTTCCAGCAAGAGTTTAAAATCTTAGGTGTTATAAATTTATAAAATAATTCAATTATAAGACATAATATTTGAAGATTATGTAAGAGGTATCTGCATGAATTTATTTGTTTTATTTTTCCCTCATCAAATATTCCTATAAAAGTTTGGAAAAGTATTTCTATAAAAAATGTCTTTGGTGTGTTTCCTCTTATCCACCTTCACAAGTTTTCTTTTTTAAAAGAGAAAAACGTTTTCACACATATTTTCCAAAGTCACTAACTTTTTTTATAATAGGATAGGATGTAGCAAAGGGTAATGCATCATTTCTCTTTTTTTGCTCCCATTCATATGTTTTCTCAATAATAATCTACATAGGTTTTTTTTAATTAGATGTACAAGACATTTTCTCTCTAGATTTGTACAGTAGGCAGGAAAATTAACAGGGTTCATCCGTCCCACCTCTCCTGGCTCAGAAAAGGGGCTTCCTGGCCATCATCTGCCCCGCCACTCCCAGCCCAGAGGAAGGGGCTTCTGAGACACTGTCCCACCTCTGCCAGCTCAGAGGAGGTGAGCCACATGGGTGCCAACAGCACACCCCCTGCCTGGGTCAAAATGAGAAGATATGTGAAAAAATCTCAAAACCAGACTTCCAGATCACCTACAGCAAACCCAAAGGGAAATGAGATTGAGCACTCTGATACTCAACCACCTGGACCCACTGAACTGGTAACGAAAGAGAATCTGAAAAAAATGAAATCAGAAATAATTTCTCAGATAACAGCAGAGATTGTGATCATAGTGCAAGGCATGATCAATAAATCTAGAGAGGAGCTGAGGAACATGATGGAATCCCAACATAGGAAACAAATGGAATCCATAAAACAGATGCAAATAGATTTCCAGGACATAAAAAACTCCACTGAAAGTCTACACAGCAGAATGAGCCAATGTGAGGACAGAATTTCAGATATAGAAGATAAGATTGCAATTAGTGACGAGGAAAAGAAAAATTGCTTCAAAATTATAAGGGAACATGAGAAATCAATCCAGCAGCTGCTAGATGATGCAAAGAAGAATAACATAAGACTGATTGGGCTCAATGAAGAAATAGGAGAGAGTACAGATGACATAAAAAATCTCTTCACAGAAATAATGGCAGAAAACTTCCCAAGCAGGGGAAAAGAGCTTGACATACAGATAAGTGAGGCATATAGGACTCCAAATAGCCTTCATCAAAAAGAATCTACACATAGGCATATAATTGTTAAGATTCTAGAAACACAACAGAAGAACAAAGTTCTCCAAGCAGTCAGAGAAAAGAAACAAATCACATACAAAGGAAAGCCCATCAGAATCACAGCAGACTTCTCAACACAAACCATCAAGGCAAGAAGAGCTTGGAGTGACATATTCCAAGCCCTCAAAGAAAACAGCCTCCAACCCAGATTGATCTACCCTGAAAAACTACCTTTCAAAATAGATGGAGAAATAAGATACTTTCATGACAAAGAGCACATTAGGAACTTCGTGAATACCAAACCAGCACTCCAAAAAAGTTTAGACAATATCCTAGGAACAGACAATGAGGATCACAACCCCAGGAAGCCAAGCAGAATGAACCCATCTGGTGTGACAAGAAATTAAATGTAAAGGGGGAGAACCCAACAAAAAGAAAAAGCCCTGACAATGATAAGTCAATACGTTTCAGTTATAACCATCAAAGTTAATGGTCTCAATTAACCAATGAAAAGAAATACACTGGCAGAATGGGTCAAGAAGCAAAATCCAACAATATGCTGCATACAAGAAACACACTTAATTCAAAATGAAACTCATAGATTGGAAATTAAAGGGTGAAAAACAATACTCCATGTGACGGGAACCCAAAAAAAAGCAGGAGTCGCTATCCTCTTGGCAGATCAAGTAGACCTCAAACCCACACTGATTAAGAGAGACAAAGAAGGACACTACATCCTTGTAAAGGGAACAATCCAACAGGAAGAGGTGACAACCTTAAATATCTATGCACCAAACACTAGTGCACCCAACTATATAAAACAAATACTAATGGACATGAAAAGGCATACATGCACTAATACAATTGTAGTGGGGGACCTCAATACCCCACTGTCACAAATAGATAGATGAACTAGATGAAAAATAAGTCATGAAATACTAGAACTCAATTGAACTCTTGAATAAATGTACTTAATATATGTTTACAGAGTGTTCCACCCCACACAATCAGAATACACATTCTTCTCAGCTGCACATGGGTCATTCTCCAAAATAGACCACATACTCATACATAGAACATGTTTATGTAAGTGCAAATGAATTGAAGTTATCCCCTGTTTTTTATCAGACCATAGTGCGATTAAATTGGAGATCCATAGCAAAAGAAACTCAAAAAATTTTATAAACACATGGAAATTGAACAACACACTTCTGAATAACCAATGGGTCACAGAGGAAATTAAAGAAGAAATCAGACAGTTCTTTCAATTAAATGACAGTGACAATACAACATATTGGAATCTATGGAACACAATGAAAGCAGTCTTATGCGGGAATTCCATAGCAGTGAATACACATATTAGGAAAACAGAGCAAGCCCAATTAAACAACCTGATGCTGCACCTCAAGCTTCTAGAAAAGAAGAGCAGGACAAACCCAAAGCTCATACAAGGGGGGAAATTATGAAGATCAGAGGAGAAATCGATGCAATGGAGACTAAGAGAACAATACAAAAAATCAATGAAGCCAAGAGTTGGTTCTTTCATATACACATCTTTTATTTTTTTAATTTATTTTTTTGATGCTAACATAGTTTTATTGATATAGATTTTCAAACCCATTTAGATCCAGTAGGGTCTTTAATATATAGCCTTCTGATTATAAAAGCAACAGATGATACAGAAATATGATATGTACTAGGAATTTAATCAGAAAAAGAAAAGTGAGAACATATTTTTCATGTGTGATACCCCAGATAACTTAAAGAAGGAAGTAAAAGTAGTTTGGCTATAGTTTTAATAAAACTAAAACCCTCTACAACTGCTGAAAAAAATCAAACATTTAAGGATCAAGTATCTACCAACTTAGATAGCATTCTGTCCAAATAAATTCTTTCCATTGCACTGAATATTAGAATTATATGTTAAGGCATTTTAATTAATATGTTCCAGAATTGCACAGTTATACTGGTCTATGTTCCTATTTCCCTATTCTTGCCTTTATCCTACCCTTTGCTTTCCATGGATCAAAATGTTAAATCATAGTATTGGTGGCTCTTGTAGGGAGATTTGAGCTGGCAACAACATTGTGCTCACTAGGTTTTATGAGCATGAACATTAAAATGTTACATAAAATGTACCATGTTTTACTCTACACACTGATCTAAGATGGCTTAATGTCTTGACAGAACTTGAGATGACTTAAGTACATTTTACATTTTGTGCATTTGGACCACCACATGCATAGATGTTCTAACACGAAATTCTGGGTCTTCAGCATCTCATAGTGCTGGATGCTCTGAAGTATGACAGAAACTTGTAACACAGACTGACCACAAAGTACCAGGTGTTTCTTGCCATTTGTGACCTTGCAATAAAAATGTGCCAGATCAGGATCACAAGGATAGTATTGAAACTGTAACGTATGTTCTGCAACTTGTTCAAAAGTTTTCTAGCTGCAGGGAGACCAGACTTTTCTTCATTCAAAACATATTTCTTAGTTGCCATGCAGTAGTTTTCTATATATTCTGCCCAATGTAATTGTTGTACATCAATATTGAAGGTCTTTTTATCTTCAGTGTTTAGTTGATTCATTAACATATTGACATTATCAGTAAACCAAACCCAAGAATTACTTGTGAAATATTCAAGAAACACCATAGCTTTGTGAAGACGTGTTATTGTTTTCATCATCCGTGGTTTCTGACCTGTCAACCTGAGAGCAAGATTGAACAATAACGCAGGTATGTCTGACACCCTTCCAATAATGTAACAACAGGTTGTTGGAATAGAACTTAACACTGGGGTGCCTGAATACTTGGTTATAAGGATTCATCCTGAAGAAATGAGTTAAATGACATCCAATTTCACCCAGTGGAAAGGATTAGTGCTGCCTGTTGTACAGTTATACACTATGATGTTTCTTTGTCTATTAACTCCAGAATACCAGGCTGCTGAAAGACTTGTGTTGACAACTACATGTACAGGAACAAGATCTGCAAGGACCTTGTTGGAGGCACACATTGTTTGAAGAATTTCTTTCCCTGCCACAATAAAGAGACCACTTGGTCCATTAAAATTATCAATCCATTCAGGAAAAGGATCTTTCCAACTGGCACCAACAGTTGACGGCCTTACAATCGCCACATTTAGCTTTGCTCCTTCTTGCTGTACAACATATTCTGCCAAATCTTTTGTATATATGTATGTATTAGGCCTGTCTCCTATTAATTTTGGTGTGATATCATTTACTAGGCCATCATCCATCCATTCTAAAGAATCAGTCAGCTTCTTGGGATCTGCAGGGGGTGGATAGACTACTTCATCAATATGCTTTCGACTGCAGTAGGCATATGCTGTTGAGACATGCATGAACACTTCCAGATTCTTCATTTGTTGTGCAAGGAGAATAAGCTGTCGTGTAGCAATCACATTTAACTGAACAGCATCTCTTAAATTTTCATTAAACCGTACTTAGCTGCACAGTGGAATATAATATTGGTAGAATCTATGATGACTTCTTTATCTTCTTCACTACGAGCCAGTTTAGGCTGGGTGAGTTCACTGTTGATTGCTACAATTTTCTCTCTAAAATCTGGATTTTCATCTCTTAATCTGTCAAAGAGCTTGCCACTAAGAATTTCTTCCACTCGTTCCTGGAGTGGCTGTCCAGCTTTCTGCCTCACCAAAACATACACTGAATTCACCTTAGGACAAGACCTCAGCAACTTTTCCAGAAGCTCCATTCCTAGAAAACCAATAGCTCCTGTCAGAAGAACATTCTTTCCTTCATAGTATTCTGGGATTAAAACCATTTTGACCCTTTTTAAGGAAATCTTCCCTAATTAACTCCACATCAGTTGAATTATTTATCGACCTCAGCATTCGGGTATTCTGTTATCCATGACGCCCTGGCGGTCCCTGCCCAGACCAGCGGAGCGGAACCCTCCGGCCAAGGAGGGTGCCCCTGCTCCGGGCGCACTAGAGGGAGGGCGGGGGCGGGGTCCACACCTTTTACATAGGACCATAAATACATTGAGGTACCTAGGTTGAAAATGGTAAAATATCGCCTATTTGCTGGGCTTTTGAGTTGATGTGAATTTCAGGTTCTCAATGGTATGAATCTTGCAGCAACTTGGTGGAGTGTAACTAATTCGATAGAGGAGTGAACTCTCTCTAGTGAGACCTCTGATTGATTATAATTACTTACAATTAAAACTGATTAAAAATATCTTCTATTGATGAGAGTGCCAGTTTATTCTATTTATTTAATGTCCTTTTTTGAAAAAATGGTAAGATTGGGGATTACTTTTCCTCCAATGTGCTGCATTTTGAATTTGAAAATTTTTATATTTTTAAATTTTCCAGATCTTTAATATTTGAATACTGGTGGATGTTGTGATTTAAAACATGCACTTTTCTTCATAGGATTTTTAAGCCTTGAAGATAAAATGATACACTGAAAGGCCTTCATGGTTCTTATCTTTATTATATTACATTGAGGAAAAATTAAATCAGTCATTAAGAATTAAATACAGTGATACCTGCATTCTTGAACTTACTTCATTCCATGATTCTGGGAAAGATGGCTGTGTTCCTGTCCCTGAAGGGGAGATTGCCATAATCATATTCCTTACCCAAAGCGGAGTTCCGGAAGGGAAGCAAAATTTTGTTAAAGGCTTCTGTTCACAAATGGAATTGTTTGCAAACAGAAACATTCATGAACTGAGATATAACTGTATGTATATTTAAAGCAACAATGACATCTTAAATATATTTCCTTATTTTTGAGAAGGAGAAAGTCAAGACCAGTGTTGGGATCAATTTTATTTTATTAATACACTATTGGTGTTCATCATGAATACATTAATTACTGGTAGTTGGTACATGTCCACGACACATCTTAATTATTGATAAATAATTGAAAGAATGTAAACAACAATATAATAGAATATTCTAAGTAATCTGATTTGTGAATACCTCTGAATAAACTTTGAAATACAGTATTTTAACTTTAAGAAGTAAATCAGTGTTTGTGATACATAAATGAAACCAGCAGGAATTCTTAATGTGAAAATCATATTTATTAATACTGTGATATAAATAAATACCCAAATTAATTTTCACATAACTTAAATGACAAAGGAATTGAAAAAGAATATCAAATAGAAATTAAACTTAGAAACTAGATCATCAGTACTGACACTTTGTAAAATCTCTATCTCTTAATTATCTGGGCTCCTTCTTATAGCAAAATTAAACACAAGGTACACAAGTCTTCTAAGTATATAAAGCAAAGCATTGATTTTTTTTATGTTAACAACTAGTATTTTGAAGAAAAGAAATGATTTTTGAAATTTATTAGCTACCTAATACTTGTGAATGATTTTTAAGTAAATATACCATTTTGTCTCATAGTTTTAAATGGAGAGAAATTTTTAGACACAGCCTTACTAAGAGGGGAAGAACAACCCTGTAGTATGTCATGCCAATCAGTTACCAATCCTCTTATAGAATAAAGCACAGACATTATGTAAAAACCAAGGAAATAGAACAAGCTTCTAATTTTTTATTATATTGTCAGTGAAATTAATTTAAGTAAAATAATTATTGTGATTTAAAGTAGATTAAATTATACTTTATATTTCGTCAAATCAGGAAGCCTCAACATAAACTTGACTGCACCAACTTGGGCTGCTCTTTAAGCCAAATACAACTGTGTATTTGCTTTTTGAAACTGTTACATTATTTTCCTATTTCTCTGTCACAAATTGCCTCAAACAGTGGCTTAAAACAGCAAAAATTGTGACAATTGTGGGAGTAGTCCCTGCGTATTATGGGACAAAAATCAAGGGCTGCATTGCATCTGGAAGACCTGCGGGAGTCCACAAGCGAAGGACTGCTGAGATTTCCTCACAACTAGCACAAGCTAGGAGAGAGGCACACAACAGATTTCCCTGCAACTCTGCTGGCACCTTGGTTTCCAAATTCTCAGAATTATAGCAGATCATGAAAGAATGTATACCGGTTGTTTTAAGCCACCAAAATTTTAATAATTTGTCACAGCATCCACAGAGAAGTAATACTGCCTAAATTCAAAAGTTGTTCAGAAACACTACAAATACTGGGAATTTTCCAAAGATTACAAAAATAACTTTTCTTTTTTTTTTTGCTTAAATTTTTTTATTGGTACATTTTAGGTATACAATACATTTACATTTACCATTGGGTGCTTGTACCTGTACATGATGTATCTTGGTTCTTATTTTTTCCCCATTACCTGTGTGCCCTTCACCCCTCCACCCTTCCCTATTTACATAGACTTTGTTTCCAGTTGTTTTTTCTCATAACTTTTCCTTTCCCTTCTTTCATACATTTGACAGGTTGTAATTGTTTTTAATCTTAAAGACTTCCATGTGGTAAGATATACAAGTATTTAAAAAACTGTATAGGAATTTCATATCTGGAAATATGAATTCTTAGTCATTTTTGGTGATAATTAAAAGACATCTACTTGATTTATGAAGTAAATGTTGATTTAGGAGTTGAATGAGTGTATATAGCACTAAAATGGTTTACTGTATTTCTGTTATTGATGGATTAAACAATACCTTTGTCTTCCTATTGATTGAATTAAAATGATTTGTAGGAAAAGGAATAGATTAAATCTGACAACATTTCTTCTGTGTGTCGAATTTTAAACTTTTAAATAAATTTACATAGGATGTGCTTTTGAAAGAATTTCTGATAGAGTATATGAGTTCTTTATTGATGTCAGTAAGTTTTTTCATTTTTTACAAATTTTCTTGGAGATGCTAAATAGAAAGTAAAGTATAAATAAATTCAAGTGTAATTAAAATTTGCCAAGAGACATACATGCAATACTTATGATACAAGTATACTTAACAATACTTACAAGTGTCTTAAATATCATTGAAAGATAAATACAGCACAGGTTTTTTTTTAATTTAAGAATTTTAGATTGATGATAATTTTACTTTGTGGATTGCACGCACTCTTTCTCTTTTCTTTTTCTTTTTTAAAAATTTTTTGTTCCAGCCTTTGGTTAGTGTTTAAACTGCTTTCACCTTAGAATAGTGATATATAGTAGAAAGGACTGTGAAAACTTTTGATTAAATGTTAAAAGGATAATTTTCTACAGTTATGTAGAAGTAAGGGCAGGCTGTTATTTGAAACACTCTTAGCTTCTAAAAATCATAGTTCAGTATATCTTTTTATCTTTGGTTTGAGTCATGTTTAAATTTTTATTTTTAATAATTTGATTTTCAACATGAGGGGGAAATCAGCAATTAGTCGCAGAAAACATCACTAACCCTGTGATCTTGCTCTCAACTTAACATGTATGTGTGTATATAAAATGATTTATCTATTTTAAAATTAGTCTGAACCATTGAATTAATCAAGCTACACAAATTTAGTATATAAGCACCATTGGGGTTTGTCAATTTTTATTCACAGTTACTTCTACTTTGCCTTATACCATTATACATGTTTAATGCAAACTAATGTAAATGACATCTACAAGTTTTTTATTAGTGATATTTCTGGAGTTAAAACATCTTTTAAATAAAGATCAATTTTATTATCTTGAAGCAATTTGGATCTAAATTTTCCCATGACATGTTTAGAATACGGTAGTCTACAATTTAAACTTTTGTTGTAACTATGATGACAAAAATTCCTAATTTTATGTTTCTATTCAAGAAATTATCAGTTAGACCTTGTGAATGTCTAAATATATTATGTGAAGGAGTTGTTTTTAGCTGCTGATTTTTTTATAACACTGATTTTACATAGATGAAAGTGATATTTAATTATAGATTGCTGCTGGAAAGATGTTTAGATTAAGTACAAAACCACTTAAATTAAATACTGATTTTACTGGCTGTTTCACAAAATTCTTACTAGGTCAAAATATTGGCAATGAGTATGAGCCATCCAATATTACTAAGTATAACAATATGTTGCATTATTTTACATAGGTACTTTCTCTATATTGCTGAGCAGTTGTTTCTATATATAACTTTGATAGGTAATTAATAATAAAATTAATCTAATATTTACAAGTGTTTAGTTAGATTTCTTTTAAAAAATATTTAGAAATGTGTTTTATCCTTGCATTGTTAATGCTGGAAGTCACTGAAATATCCCTCATGACAAGATAGATTCCAAATTATTCCTATAGAAACCCAAAGGAGATGAAACCAAAAAAACTTTACAATTTGAGGATAAGAAATCTCAGCATGATTTATTCTATACTAAATAATATATCCTGCCCTTCTGTGCAGTTTCAAAACAGATAGTTTCCCCTGATAGCAATTTTATATTTTTTTAACCTAGGTTCTTTCATAGTGAAGTACAATCTTAATTTATGTATTCTCAAGTCCATAAGTTTGAGCGTGTTAGTTGACTACAAGTTTTATGAGTCAATTGAGTGCTCTGCTTCAACTGTCCTATTTTTGAAAGATAATTCTACTTAGAATCACAAGTAAAGGAAAAAATACTGAATTTGAAGAAAGACACACACACACACACACACACACACACAACATGCACTGAAATGCCTGGAATTACAATGGAATAGAATGGAGGTTTATATGAAAGAGGGGTGCTCAAGCGACTGAATGGAATCACATGAAATAATGACCCAGAACACTGGATTGAAGCATAGCTGTCACTTAGGGCACAGGTGATTATGAAGAGAAAGGAGAGGACTGCCTTGTGTTTGCAACAGTATTAACTGGGGCTGCTTTTAGTGAGCGCCCAGCTGGCATGCTGGCCCTTGATGTAAGTATCCTGTACTCTGCAGCTATTTCTCAGCATGAGGCCTACAGCAGAAGGATATGGTGGAGTAGTAAAATGTAGTGTTCCGGGCCATACTTTCAGAGTTTCTTGTTCAATAGGACTGGGTTTGGCTGTGAGTATTTTCATTTCTAACATCTTCCTAAAGGTGTTGATTGAGTTTCGCCACATCTAAAGACATTCTATTGAGAATCACTACTTTGTACCCTTCGCACTCTTAGACCTTTCTTGATGTTTTCATGCTTAGGGGACTGATAAAAGTGAAAGACAGCCATGAAATAATGAGTTTAGACCAGAAACACAGTACATCCTCTGAGTCATCATTCCTCATGAGTGCTTTTAACCCCCAAGTCTGATAGGATTGGAAACTATCCTGCTGCCCACAGTAGTCCAGTAAAGACCTGTCACCACCCTGGAGTTCTCCATTGAGAGTGGGCCAGGAGAAAGACAAACAGATCGGATGGAGCATATGCTCTTGACAGACCTGAAGGCAGAGGAAAGTTGAGCATGCGAAGTAGTTTTTAAATCCTTCATGGACAGTGCCAGCTAGAAGGGGAATGAGTTTTACATGGAAATGAATCATAGAAACAACATTTAAGAACCAGAGAGATAAATACCAAAAAGATGAAGATTGCTACTTTTTTAGAGAATGGTGGTGACTTCGAACTCATGTGAAGGGAAATTAATCTACAAAAGAAGATGAAAAAGACTTGTCTAGTGAGATGAAGGTTAAAAGTCCAAATGTGGAAGAAAGGGAACTAACTTTGGGAGGATTTGGGGGGAAGCAATACCAGTAGGAGCAAAATTGTTTGGGGCTTAAAATTAAATTAGAAAGATGCAAAAAGAGCTTTTCAAAGTGGTTAAGTGTGCAGGAGGAAATTTATTTTAGGTAGGGAAAAGGTCCAAAGTCCAGAGCACTGAGGGAGTTATTACATAGTAAATACTCTTTTAGACATCTTTCCTGGAACTGTTATCATGAGTATATAGTAATTCATTTTAATAATTTCATTTTACTTGTGCTATAATAAGAAATTAAAATTTGAAGAAAATTGGAGTTAACTTTTATTTTCTTCTGAAATTGTTCATGGAATTTCAATATAATCACTATTTTTGTACACTTGTATTTTTTTTCACTAGAGCAATATTTTATTTGTATTTTTTTCTCCATTAAGTTTATTGCTACATTTTAGGTATGCAATGCAGTTATATTCATTATTGGGATCTTGTATTTTAAAATCTTATTTCTTTTTTTTACTTTTATTAGTACATGTTTTCAGTACCTAATGATTACATTCACTGTAGGGAATTAGTACATGTACATAACATATTTCGATTCCATTCTTTTTCCCCCCTCCTGTCACCTCCTTTTATTTTTCCAGCTTCAGATTAAATTATTTATCTTGTTTACACTTGTATTAGGTGAATAATTGGTCAACAGCTAAGAAATTTTCCAAAAATATTTTCTTGTGTTTCAGAATATTTTCTTGTGTTTCAAATGATCTATTTTATGTATTTTTTCTATAATATAAAGAAGCAGTCTTGGCAATAAAATTAAATACAAATCAGATCAATTTGAGTCAATTGTATATGTGTGGAATTTATTTATTTTCTGGTATCCTGTATTTGGCAAAGCAAATTTCTTTCTACTGACACATCTCATGAAAAAGAAAAGTGTTGGTATTTTATTTTTGATAAAACCTGAGTCATATTATTCAGACATTGTTCGTCTTAAATCTTTACAACATATTACATTTTAAGCTATATTTTTTATAAGACAAAAATGAAATTATCTCTAACTACGTGATGTTTCTATGGTTCAAGGTGGTCAGAAATATCCAAAACTATGGTATGTTCTAGGTGTACCTTTTAGGAGAAGGATAAAATTTTCAGAAAAAGAAAGAAGAGAAAATTAGGTCCTGATGTAGAGAAGATACATTTGTTTTCCTTTTAAAATATTGTCAGATGGATAAATCAGAGACTGAGGAAGAACCAGAGGCTGAAAACACAAGTTAAGAGTTGAATTCCAACTTTTGGAACAGGTAAGATAAAATCATACCGGTTCTGCTGGACTGTATGTGTTTTTAGTATTACTGAAGTCATGTACTACTTAAGACTTATGTAAGGATGAGGGGCAGGCAGATTTAGGCTGGCTTTGGCGTAGGAGGTTGAGAAGGAGATTGTTGGCTACCTTAAGGACTTTTTAGTTTTGCCACAGTTGGAAACTCATGAAAAAACAAAATTTATCAACATGTTTGCAACAAAATTATTGTAAGGTTTATTTAAAGGTCACCAGTTAGATTGTGGATTTACTGACCATATCTTAGATCTATCAATCATTATGTTTGAGATAGCATTGAGAGATAGATGTTTGGATCTATTGTTGCATGTTAGTATCCAGAATCAACTAGGCATATAGTAGCCTTGAGTGGGCCTATATTTCACTTCTCTGCTGTGGTTAGGTGTATTCTATGACTAAGTTGTTTTCAATGGACTCTAAGTAGAAAGGGGCCGTACTCTGGAAGAGGGATAGAATCTAGCCCTTCATTTCCACTTTTCTTTCTTCCCTCAAACTGCAAATCAGGAATAATAAGTGTGAAAGTATCTTAGAACATGAAAGGAAGCCAAAGTATTGAAAATGACAGAGCATTAAGTTAGATTTAGCACCAGTCTTGAATACTGTCAAGCTAAAATACCACTTCTGCATTGCCTGAATGATCTTTTAAGTGAAAAACATTTTTGCTTTATTATAAGCACTGTATTTATTGTATTTTTATACTGGATAATACTCTAAAACCCTTGTCAAAATCTCACATCCATTCATTTAATGAATATTTATGTAGTGTTAGAAGTATATGCCTGGCACTTTTCTGAATTCTAGCTATAGTAAAAAGCACCCCCCCCCCATATTCCTGCCCTCATAAAATGTATATTCTAATAGAAGAGTTAGCCAATGAGAATTTAAGTAAAAATAAGTAATTTGTTAAATTAGTAGCATAGATAAAAATATAGTAGGATAAGAGAGAACAAATGATAAATGAAATTAAATTGTAAGATAATGTGTCTAGAAAAGACCTCATTAAGAAAGTAATTTTAGAAACAATTCTGAAACAATGAATGAAGAAGTCCTCCCATGTAAGGGTCCAAGGAGAGGATTCCAGACAGAGGAAAGACTGTGTGTGAGACTGACTAGTGCCTGTCCTGTCCCCTGGTATAGCAAGGAAATACAGCTGGAAGTGAGTCAGGGGAAAGGAATTGTAAGGGATGATTTTGGACTAACAGAGAAACTCTATATTGTAAGTCATGGTAAGGATTATGGCTATTACAGAGCGGAAAACAAAGCAGTGGAAGTCTTTTATCTGATGGCAATTCAATTCATATTTTAAGAAGGTCACACAATTTGGTTTAAGGACAATAGACTGGAGTTTTCAAGAAAAACCTGTGAGGATAGCAATCATTTAGGTGAAAGATGATGTTTAATGGGATATGTTGTTGACAGGATATATTTTAAAGGTAAAATTGGCCAAATGAGTGCTATGAGAGAAAAAAAGAAATGAAATACATTAACAAAGATTTTTGTAGGGGTAACTAATAGAAGAGAATCACTATTAACTGAGATAAGAAAGTCCGGCAGCAAAACAAACAACTGAACAAACAAACCAACCCAAAAAGTGACCTTGCAAGTGGGAGCAGGAAACAGGAGTTTTGTACATGTTGAATTGGAGATGTCCATTGTATATCCCAGTGGAGATGTCTGCTAGAAATGGATATGCGTCTCCAGAGTATAGGAGAAAGTCTGAGATGGAGAAGTAATTTAAGAAGTCTTCAGAATACAGCTGTATTTTAACCATAAGCCCAGGTGCATTCCTTGGGGAGTGATAAATACAATAGTATGGCTGTCCAGAGACACTGGCACATTCAAAGATGTGGGATGTGAGGAGAAAGAATAAAAGATAATGAGAAAAATGGTTAAGTAAGATGAAAGTAGGGGGCTGTGTTTTCTAAGATTCATAGCAGTGAAAATGTATTATAAGAAAGGTTTTCTAGAGCTCTTCTTTCTAGTTCTGGGCATAGCACAAAACATGACCTACAGAGGGGGTTATAGTCTCCAAGATATGTCCCCTCTAAATGGGAAAAATAACCTAAGTGTCAGAGGCAAAGTGTCAGAGAAACTGCTCTGTAACTAAGCACAGAATTACACGTCTTGATTCAGACAGTTGGCAACTTTGAACTAGCCTGACTCTAGTCCATAAGGTAGATTATCTGAATTGCTACACATTCATATATTTCAACATTTAGCACAATTACTCATGCATTTGACACCTTCCTTAGATAATTGAACAGCCTAGCCTAGCTCTCTTATCGAACAAAAAACAGCATCATCATCTTCAGGAGATTAATAACAAGAATAAATCCTAAACCCTGATAACATCCTTATAAAATGATGCTGTACCTTTAATGATAGATACTGGTGATATCATTTGTTTATTATTCATTAAGTTGCTAATTCCAATATAAAGTTATAATGGTAGTCTATTTTCCTGTCATAATTTTGAAGTTTTATCACTTTAAATGCAATACAACTTGTGCCCTTTCATTTCCTTCACTTGATGTCATGCAGCTTAAAAAATCCATTGAAATAATGGATTTTTAAAAACTTTATTTATACAGTTCTCCCCAGCCACTGTATCTTCTTTTTGTTCTCCCAGTACTAGTGTTGTTGAGCACACATTTTTATTTATACATTGTTTAACCAACTACTTTGTTCAGAAAATTAACTTTTTTATTAATTATTTCCTAATGTCATGTAGCTCCATTTGTCATTATTCTGAAGCTGGCACTGCTATTATTTTAGAAACAAAAATAATACAGAGATTTAGAAAAGAAAATACTAGGCAATACTTGCAATACTATAAAAACTTTATTGATTATTGTTCTTTAGTTCTACTTGTGTGAAAATATTGAGAATTTATTTTATGATTCAGTGTTGTCCAGAAATTCTAAATGTATTTTCAATAATTATAGATTTTATCCACATAATATTTTCACAGTATTTACTTCCTCGTTCAAATGCTAGTTCTAAGGATGATATGTATGAAAATTTACTGACAGTATGTCAGTAATATACTACATCACTCTGAATCCCTGAATTGGCCAGTACAATATGACAGTGTTTCAACATTACACTGTAATTTATTATGTTTCCTGGGAAGGAATAGTGACTTTTGCTCTCAATCAATTTGGAGTTATTGATACCCCCATATCTTTTTTTCTATAGTGCAATCAAACAGCATGTTCATCTTCAATTATTTATGTACAATTAAAAATTATTAATGGGGAAGTTTGATTTGGTTAAGTTAATGGACTTCCTTTTCTATTGTTTTGCAATTTTATGCCCTTCTGTGAGTAATTTTTATATTTTATTCATTATGTTTATTCATAATTTCACTGTATATTTTTTAAGGATGGTATGAATTAGTATGATGAAAGTACTTGGATTAATATCTCATGAGTCATGCCTTCTTGGTGCATTGTTTGTGAGAAGTTTCAAAGCAACAGTTTATTGATGAAAATTCGTTCAAACAGTAGGCAATTGTTGCTATATGTTTGCTCTCTAAGAATAATAAACATAGATGAACATTAATCCTACTGATAACATTTACCCAAGAGTAGAAATCATGTACTTTTTTGTAATGCAGTCAGAACACAGGGAATTTCACTTGATAAATTTTGCCATTCACTACCTCTTTCAATATTTTTCTCTCCCTCTTACTATTATTTCCTATCATTTGATTTAGTTCTAAGGTAGGGAAATTAATCTCAGACACATTCACTATTTTTGTTTGAAAGCAGAGGAAATCTCTACATGAAGCACTAATGGATTCTGAAATCTCTCATCCAACACAAAAACTCAAAAACAAGGGATGATACAAGAGACAGCTCTTGCTGACACCAAGATGAGATCCAGACTAGCTAATTCAGAAGCTTTTATGGGAAAGTTCTTATTGTCTGTACTGTGATCCAAAGAAAGAAATATGAACCATTTATATGAAGAAATAAGTTTCTTTAGCCTAGAAAAGTCAAAGTGCCAAATATCAATATTGTAGAACCATTTCAATTATTCATGTAGTTATGAATTATATATTATTTCAACATATATACATGTATATTAGACAAGATATGGCTATCTTTTGATCATTATGAATTTCAACTGAAGAAAAAGTCCAACTTTGAGCCTTTCAGGGTAATAGTATGGTTTCTGAACCAGTAAAATGACCAAAAATGATGAGTTATGAGCAATATCAATAATACAATGGAGCTAGTCATTGTAATATTTTGAAAAAATTGAGATTTGGTATTAAAATTTATTAGAGAATTAGCCTTCATTCAAGCTAAAATGTTATCAAATGTTGAAAATAATTTAAGTAATAATGATGAAAATAATAGTTATTTATTCTGCAGCACAAGAATTTAAAAATAATGCAAGTGAACACTCACAGGAGAATAACTGCTTTTGCTATTTAAAAAACTCTTGAAAGTACACTCATGTTAAAAATGAAGTTTTCAAACATTTAAAGTACTGATCCCTATTACATAATAAGGTTTTTTAAATAAAGTCACTAATACTAAATGTGAGAATTTTAAAAAGTTCTCCATATTTGACTAAATATGTTAATAGAAATTATTAATTGCAGTATAAAATATAAAATTGAGTGATTGATTCTTTGTTTTTAAAAACATTATAGTAATTTGAGCTAGATATCCAGGAGTTTCAACATGGTTTTTCCTGTTTTCACAATGGTCTTTGGTTATAAGTATTATTAATAACTAATAATTTCTAAAAACTGTATAACCTTACTATGTTTCAAATACTGTAATAAGCACTTTATATTAGTTTATATGATCCCCACAATGACTAACATAAAATCCTATCATCCCTATTTTATATTTCAGAACGTTAAGGCAAAGTGCATACTAGTAACTTATTCAAAGTCATTCAGCTAGAAAGTGATAGATTAGAATGAAAACAGCTTGGATGCAGAGAATATCTGTTTAAGCACAATACTATTACACTTCTTAGAATTTGGTATAATTTTGGAAATTGCAATTAACATACAAAGAAATCTATATGCACATGTGTAACCCTATTTATTGAACTATGAAAGCTTACTATGTATGTAATTTAAGAGATACACTATTTTAATATAATAAGATATTTCAGTGAAAATTATGTAACCTTTGTAAGTTCAATAGAAAAAATTGTTTACTTTTTTCCTTTTTTTGTTTTGATTGACATCTTTAGACTTTTGATAAGAAAAAAAGAATTAGTTAACAGCAATGATGATCATAAAAACGCACAAATTTTTGGTGAATATTAGAACGGAAACCATCAAAAGACACTAGCGTACAAGGCCCAGGAATGTCTTGACTTAAGATATCTGCTCCCACACGTGTTATCTTTCATATCCTCACTGTCTTTTCACCAGAGTCTTCTCTTGCATCTCTCATCACTCTCTGAGCATATGCTACCTATGAAAGACTATATTGTTTTGGTTTTGCGGTACTGGGGACAGGGATACATCTCCAGCCTTTTAACATGTTATTTTATTATTTTGATACAGCATCTCATTAAATCTGTAAGTGGTCCAGGCTGGGCTCCAGCATGTAATCCTTCTGCCACAGCCTTCCAGAATGCTGGGATTACAGTCAAGGGCTGCTTCTTGTGAGAGAAGTTTTTGTAGTATTAGTCTTCATGGATCTTACAGCTCATATCCTCCATGACACTGTCAAAGGAAATTGTGTTTTTACTTAATAACAGAATTGCCATTACAAATCATTCTTGTGGTTTCCCATAGTTGAGGTGAAGTGGTACACCTGCCCCCCCTTCTGGTTCAGAATGAAAAATTGCAGTCAGCTAGCTGTGTATAGCATAGCTATTTGTGCACCTCTCATGTACTTGGCAGGTGTGATAAGGTTCTTTCATCAGCCCAGACTTCCAGGCATGTGGATAAATCAGAATGTCGGGTATTTGTTATCAAGAATCCTGCACTTTGATTATTTCAGTTAGAGCCTGAAGTAATCAAAGTACAGCTGAGAAGGACTTGAACCAGAAGGACATAATAGAAAAGAAGGGGTGCTAAAAATTGGAAAGTTGGCCTAGATTATATTACATCACTTCTCATAGATTTTTAGTTGATATTTGAGTATTTTAGGAAAAAAGGAACAGAATAGCACAAAGAAATCAGCGTTTATACTTCCTGAGCAATGAATGGCAAGTTGTCTCACTTTTTCTTTTTCTGATAGAAAAAAAGAACTCAACATACTTGTAAAACAGGGCATAATGCCACTACGATGAAGCTTTTTCAAGAATAACTGACACATGAAATATGAGCAGTTTGTCTATTTAAGATTTAACTAGCATGGCAGCTGGTGTTTAGAAGGATTCATTGACATTAATTTTACAGTTGAAAATGCTACATAAGCAATCATAAAGTATAGACACCATCAAAATAAATGAGACAGTCTCTTAAGATACAAACTATTCATGGGAGACTTTTCAACTCTAACATTTCGCGGCCTTTTGAGTAATATGGGTATTTCAGGTATCATTAGATGAATTTGCTTAATTAAGAGTGAACTTTAAGGGCACACATTCTTTGAAATCTAAGAGATTTCAGTAATCAAAAGACAAGTAAAGAAATAATTACATTGGTTTTATAACTGATTATGGAGATTCGCTGATAAGAAAGCTTTAAAATAAGACGTGTGATTCTCATTATGTTATGTAAGCTATAAAATTCCTTTTAGCTTCTGAAACTAGCCAGTTTATATTTTGGATAAATCATAATTAGCTGCACATAGAAACATTGCATTCAATACATTATTGCTTAGCAGGATTCAGACAGGCTAGGTATTAGGATAGGGTTTTACATTGAAAGAACTTTTCAAAGCTGAATTGTTGATCTGAACTTGAGTTATGTCCAAAATTATAGGTCACATTACCGTAATATTTTATGTAAAGAAAAGTGGAAACCATGGTGGTAGCTAGTTCTTCCTACTTTTCTCTCTGGCCAACAAATAGAGGCATAGTCCATCTAATTTGTATTTGTGCTGAGTCTAGACTTTACTACATTTTAATCAGACTCAAACCTCTACCGGTTTCAAATGTTTATAGAGTAAGAAAAAATTTTCCCTGGATGTTTTTCACTGGTATCTCCAAGAATCCCTTTAGGCTTGCAGCCTTGACATTGGTTCTTGGGATCGGTGGGGATTGCACTTAGTTCTGTAAATGCTTTCCTCAGATTTTCACCTTTGCCCCAAGCCACAACTGATTGTTGCTTTGTGCTTGCTGAAAACCCTGGATATCCCTGTCTCCTGTTTTGCTTGACTCTGGCTTTGGGCTTTAGTATCCAAAGCTCCTTGAAGGTCTTGTGTATCATAGGGATACTTTCACTTGGTTACTCTGTCTGATTCCACCTTTTGCAGCTTTTTGCTTTGTATACTTGAAAGTTGTTCTTTTCACCCTCCTCCTGCTCAACACCCACATTCTATCTCTGGCCAGAGTTTACGCAGTAAATGTTTTGTAGAGAAACACTGGCAGGCAAGTGAAGATGTACATTGTGATTGGGGCTCTGCTCCCTCCGAGCTGCCCACAGGTGGCAGATTAAATTATGTTGCATGTTTTGCTGATATCTCCTTTTGTTTTATATTTTTTGAGAGCTCTTTTTCTCTTGCATTTACTGAGGACTCATGGTTCAAGGATACATATACAGATCATTTGGTCTGAGGAAGTATTGTCATTGTCTGGAATTTAGTATCTTTAGATTTCTTTAGCTCTTTTTTTTTTTTTTTGATCTGGTACCGGGGATTGAACTCGGGTCCTTGTGCTTATGCAGCAGGCGGCAAAACCTCTGAGTTAAATCCCCGGCCTCTTAGTTCTTTTGGTACAGTCAGTTTAAAAACTACAAATCCTTTGTATTTATATTACCTGACTTGTCTCAGTTTTATTGTTTTCTATTTTCATTTTTTTATTAGTACATACTTGCAGTACATAGTCGGTACATGTACATAATGCATCCCAATTCATTTTTTCATCCTTTATCACTAATCTTCCTCTCCCCTCCTTCTATCTGTTGATCTCTTTCCCCTTGAGAACAGTCTACCTCCCTGCATCCTATTTATTATGTTTTATTTTGCTTTTATTTTTTACTCTGCGTATCTCATATAAATGAGACAATGTGACTTTTAAGTTTGAGTATCTGATTTATTTCATTTAACATTATGGTCCCAAGGTACATCCATTTTCCTGCAAATGACTGAAGTTCATCTTTCTTTATGGAAGAATAGTATTCTGTGGTGCATAAATATCTCATTTTCTTTATCCATTCATCTGTTAATGGACCTATGAGCCACTTCCAAGATGGAGCTATTAGGAATTATGCTGATGTAAACATGGGTATGTATGTATGCTGGTAATATGGTGTTTTTAACCTTTTTCTAAAGATACCTAGAAGTGAAATAGCTGAGTCAAATGGAATTTCTATTTTTAATTTTTTGAGGAATCTACGTACTGGTTTCCATAGTGGTTACACTAGTTTACATTCCCACTAACAACATAGAGGATCTCTTTTTTTCCTTGCAGCCTCATTAGCCTTTGTTACCATTTGATTTCTTGATGTTGGCCATTCTTTATGGATTAAAATGGAATCTCAGTGTTGTTTTAATATTCATTTATCTAATAACTAGAGATGTTGACTGTTCATGTATTCTCAAAGTGAAGAACTGATTTTTTGTAATTTTCTATATCTTCATCATACATGGAACCACTGCATGGAGCTATACTTACAATGTTCCCAGGTTTTAGCAATTTCAATTAAAATTGTAATAAATTCTTTTTCATATCTTTTGGGATGTGCTTGCATCTACACACAAATACCATACCATATATATATATATGAACAAAATTCTGGCATCATCAACTCTGCATAAATCATGCATTTTAATTGGATTCCATCTGATGTAATTGCTTTGTATAGCTAGTATTTATATTAATCACATATTTCTCCTTTTCTTTTCTTTATTCCTTACTACATTTTAGTGCTTTTCTCTTTTATTAGATCCTCCTACCTGAAGAACTACTTTTAGCAATTGTTTCTAATATGGGCCTGATGTAGATGAATTCTCTTAATTTTAGTTTAATTGAAGATATTTATATTTATTTTTCAATTTGAAATATGTAGATATAGACTATGTTTCCTCAGTGATTTTCTTTCAGATTTATTGCATTCTGTCCTTTCACTTTTGGCATTCAGCCTTTGAATTCCGAATCATGAACTTTAGTATTCCTGACCCTTAGAAACAAAACATCTATTCCTCTGCCTCCTACTAGCTCAATTTTCTTTTGTAATATTTTGTCTTTATGTTTCATATGCTTAGATGGGTATCTTTTGTTTGTTTGTATTCTTTTGCCTGGCATTCATAATAATTCTTAAATCTCTAGCATGTGTTTCATAACACTTTATTTCAAGTATTACAGCAATATTGCTTTCTGCGATTACAATTATACATAATTTAGACTAGTACATTCTAGTAATTAGTACTAGTAATCTAGTACATTGCATACTATTAATTTGGACTAGGATCTGCATTTTTCTCTTATTCTCTATAATTGCTTTTGGGTTTTAAGCATTTTTAGTGCTTCATTCTGAAACTTTTCTCTGGGCTACATACTCCAATCAGCTATTCTTTGTCTTAGTCACACATCATGCTTTATATGTAAAAGATCAGATAACAAATATTTTCTTCTTTGTAAGACATACAGACTTCATTTCAACTAGACAAGTCCTAAATTAGCACCAAAGCATCTTTTGCCACACTGTCACCATGGATATAATTATATTTGAAGAAAAAAATATCAAAACAAGATGTAGGTGATGTCTCATCTATAAACTGTAGTTTTCCAAACTCTAATGTACACTATCGAGTTGTTCATAATTTCAATTATTGTCTTTTCCAAGTCTACAGAATTTGATGGTTTTCATAAATTCTTAATTCCTTGGTGAAGTTTAATATATCACCCACTGTTTTCCAGACAAATCAATTTAAATTAGTGATATTGTCTTGTAATTTCAGTTCTGAATCAAATCTGCGTCTGATTCTGTTTGTTGTTTTTGCACTTGATCATGTCTTTTTCTAGTCCTACTAATATTTATGAATGTTGGCTTCTTGGCAGGAAAACTATAGCCACTGGGTAAGATACTACCTTCAGCACATGGTTGGCTTAGGGACACACCACCTTAATAAACTTAGGTTTGAGCTATGCTAAAGGTGAGTTTTAGTACTCAGAAGTCCTAGCCTGTTTCTGATTCAGTGTTACACCTAGGGTTAATTACGGTTTTCCCATAGACACAGCCCACTTGGTTTTAGTATTCTTTTGCCCTGCCTTCTTTTGTGGGTTAATGGTGGGTAATGGAATTTACCACTAATGCTTGCTTTGGTGTTTAATTTATCCTTGGGTGTTTCCTTAATCCAGACAACTACTCTTGTCATATTTCCTAAGTCAAAGTTTTGCCAATTATTCTTTTGAATGTGCCACCTGTTCAGACAATGACCAGTACATATTTTCATTTCTAATCTAAGAATTGGAGGAAGCATTGAGGCTGTATGGCTAAGATAATTAAGTTTTGCACAAAACTATCAGCATTTTACTTATACAGTTTGGTGTTTGATTGAGAATAAAACTTAAGAGGTAATAAAAGTTAAAAATTTTATAAGAAAGCTCAAATACACATTTATATAGATATAAATTGTGCAGCGACAAGACACAGGAATAAAGAGGAAACTGTTAGGTTACTGGGTAGAAAAAGATTTATAGAGTTGTTAAATGAGAATCTAAGAAGCAGTGTATTACAAAAGTAAATCAGTAATTAAAACGCAGTGGCCTGGACTAAAATGGGAAGGAGAAAGCTCAACTGGCTTCAGTTTGTCAGTGTCAGTGACTTTGAATATTTTTCAACTCTGCAACAATTGGTCTAAGATTTGCAGGTTTTCCCTTGACACGCTGACCTTTTCACATTGATTCTTTCTACCTGCAGCTAAGAAACAAAATCAATATAATCAAGCAGGCAAATCACTTGATACTGAAATAGCCTGCTAATAGAGGAGAAAACTAGTTATTGAGTGTCCTTGGATGAGCTTGTACATGCACTAAGACAAGCACACGGCCTCTTCTCAGGTCCTTCTTGATTTACACTCACACATCCAATGTGCAGCCTTTATTATGAAAAGACTCCTGTTGAACAGAATACAGGGAGCAGATATGTAAAGCAAACTTTCTAAGGCATCTGTCCTTGATGACAGCACATGGCATTTCATTCTGTTTTTCTTCCAAAGCTGTTTTGTGAGTCTTCTTCCAGTTCCCTTCCCTCTCCTATTTCTGCATTTCAGTTGACATAGAGCTATTTGAAACCAGGATGTTAATGGAACAACTTTTAAGGGATTGTGAAGCCTTGACAGTTTTCTTCTTTTTCTAATTTTTTCCACCTCTTTGTAGGGACATGACAGTCATTTGAAATATTAACAAGAACCTGCTCAATTCGTCTTCTTTTTCAGACAGTGTTCTTGATCTTAGGAAATCCCTTTCTAGTGAGGATATATTTGGTTGTTCCTTTAGGGGGATACATTTGCTAAGGGGAGTCCTTAACTGTGGTTAGTCAGTACCCATCAAGATATAAATTTCCTTAATGTACTATTTAGACATTTCATTTAAAAATAATAGACAGGAGCAGTTTTAACATTTCAAAAAAGTCATTTTCAGATGACCTTGCTCTGTTTTTAGAATATTTATAATTATTATTATAATTTGAATAAAAGTATGGTTTAGGTATTTGGGAAACATATATAATTTAGGTGTTTGCTGGAAATTATCTTGTACTCAAGTATTTTTTTATTTTATGAAAAAATAAAATAAAATTTCATAACAAAATTATGAGAATAACAATAGTTAATGCACTGTATCATCTTCAAAGTTGTTACTTGGAGTAGAAAACATAGACAAAACAGATCCTGCCTTACAAATATGAAATAATAGCATGAAACTTTATTTTCAGTGAACTAAAAGAAGTTAGTAGTATAAATAAAACATGTATTAAAAATTTTTAGAATATACATTAAAATATTTTGGAAACAATAGAATAGGTAATTTGAGGAATTATTTGAACGCCTTCCTACTTCTTATTCATCTGTCTTCTATTTTGCTTTCTGTCTCTGTTTCTCTCCCTCCTTCTCTCTCTCTCTCTCTCTCTCTCTCTCTCCATATATATATGTATTAAATTTCTCATATAAGAGAAACAATACAATATTTAAGGTAACTGCGTAACTTGAGAGCATAATGTTAAGCAAAATAGCTCAGGTATTTTCTGTGTCTGTAAATTTTAAGAGTTAAGTAATTTTAAGATGTTAAGCTTCTATATTGATTTAAGATGCTATTATATTTTGTTCCAAATGAGTCATGAAATTTCTTTCTTAAGGTACTTCTAAAAATAGTGGTAATATATTATATAACCCATTGTTATGAATCCAAAAATCAAATCTAGCAATTTAAAAATTCGTAGTGAATTTTTACCTTAGGCAGTAATCTTCCTATAATTCATATTAAATATTACCTAATTAAATTAATTAATCACCCAATTAAATTAATTACCTAATTAAACATTACCTAAAAGTGATGAATTCATGTTAACTGATGATAAGTTGCAATATTGTTTGCTTGAAAACTAGCTTAAGTTTTTAACTTGTCATTTATAAAAATTAAATATATCATATGTAGAATAATGTATTTTGGAAATGATTCTGTGAATAGGGCACATGGGGCTAATTGTAATCAACTCACCTAGGGTCTCGTATCATCTGTGATTCAGTCTTATGGCTGTAATATAAAAATACATCCTGACTAAAGACCAATGATTTACCTCAATTCATAATAAAAAAAGTGATTAGGATATGAACATCTTTCCAGGATTGGTCTATAAGTGAAAATATGCTATGATTCAACAGGTTTTGTTTTCTATCTTAGTATTTTTGTTTAGGCTTTCATTTTATGTATGCTTCAGTTAAGAAATTTTAACTTTTATATCTGAAACATTTTATCCTCTTGAGAATTATTTTCAGCTCATGTTCTATTTCCCCATATTAAGAAATATGCCATTTTTGGCCGGGATTTAGCTCAGTGGTTCTGCCACCTGCCTCACAAACACAAGGACTGGAGTTCGATCCCCAGTACCAAAAAAAAAAAAAAAGAAAGAAAGAAAGAAATATGCCATTTCTATAAGACAGAAAAAAAATGAAAAACACTTTCACTGTTTTTATATTAAATCATATATACATATTTTTTGCTGAGTACTTCCTTAAACACAATAAGGCTCGAATAATATTTGGATTATGAATAAATAATTATGTAGAGCACAAATGAATTTTTTCTTTGAAAAATAATTTATCTCCTTTTTTATTCTTTGACTCACAAATCCTGAATTGCATAAGAGAATTTATGAGCCCTGCCTGACACTGGATTTCTTACCCAAAATGTGAGAGACTAGAATTATATACATGAGAGATGAGAATCCTCTCCATATATACGTACTTTTAGAGTAAGATTTTTAAGAAATATTTTAATCTGAGACCTCTTTTATCATAATAGCAAGTATAAGTATAATGACACTAACTTTGGAATGTCTATCTTTGGTGAGTATTTGTTTTGTCTGTGACATTATCTCAGACAAATAAAATGCAATGAACTGGGAAAGAATAGGAGAGAAAGTATTTCCAGTTCAAGGAAGAAGTCTTGGAGAGTCTTCTGGGAATGTGGGACAGTTAACACAATCGTGAAAAGGATCCCAGGTAAGGATCCACTGTGGGGTGCCGTGGATCACGACACAGCTGACAGGGATGTGAGCCTCTCTCAGTTGCTGTGAAGCTTTGTGACCCACAGAGGAGGAGAGTGGAGTTAAAATGTTATGGGGATTTAATCAAGCAAAGAATCTGGAGAAAGTAGTAAGGAAGCTATAGTGCATGTATGAAAGAATTTAAAATAACAGCATGGAATTCAAGCTAATAAGACAAGAAAAAGATATGCGGGTGAAATGTTAAAAAGCTTTGAAAATGCAGTTTACTGGGTGATTGGTGGGGTATGCTATGATCATTCCTTTTTTTCTGATGCAAGCTTTTATCATTTCTTGGGATAGTAAATATTTTCCTTGCATGTTTTCATTTTTATGCCTTTTATTAAAAAAATAAAAATTGTATCTTTTATGAAAAGTTTTAGGTTCACAACATATACTTTTTTGTATATTTTAAGGGTTGCTGTTTGTGAAACAAGAAAAACCAAGTATTAGGATGTTTATACATTACAATTGGTCCTCTAGGGGCTGGTCTTAGTTCTGTATTTCAAGATTCAAAACACAGCTGAAAGAAAGATGCCACCTGTAATCAATCTTGCTACCTGGGACCTACCTTTTTCCTGTTTCTACTGGTGCTAGTTTCAGCTTAGGTACACAATATATATCAGTTATTTCAGCCTAGAAAAGATCAAACTCATGGCACTCTGGAGATTCTTGCCTAACTTTGACAGTAGGCTGATAAGAAAGAGGGAAAGCAATAATTTATTGCAGCTGCAGCAGGGGCCAAGGGATATTTTTGGAGTTAGCATAATAGAGAAACAAACTTTGGAGACAGAGATTTTAGTTGTTGAGTAGGATATTTTAATTGAGTTTCTGAGCAGTAGAAAATATCGGTAATTATAATACACAGGTATGATCACGTGAGTGGCTGAGATATATGAAGAAACAAACAAAAAAAAACACTGGAGAAGAGGAAGCCAAGGAGTTGAGATCTGGTGTGAACAACATCACTGTTGATAATAAAATTTCTAATGATTTTGATACACATAGTTGTGTGAAAATGCTCCATAAGTCAGTCTTCAAAAAATAAACTGCAAGAAAAAAGAGTGAAAATAAGGTTATATTGAGGGAGAAATTTAGTAAGTTTAACAAAGAGGGTAATTCCAGAAGATGTAAAATAGAAGCCATGAAATTTTATGAAAAAGAAAAGGAAAGAGACCATGGTCTTAGAAATGCTAGGGGACCCTGTGACATTTCTAAGAAAGCCAGAGAAACATTGACCCCACACCAGGTCTTTGTACGTAGGAAGAGTGAATTAGAGAAAGTCAGGCACTGAAGAACTCAGTGACACAGGGTCTTCATTAAAGGTAGGGTTTCAATTGAAGACTAGAAATAAAAGATATAGGGAAACTGATCAGGAACACTAAGAATATAAACTATCACCATATGAAGGTTTCAGGAGGTATGCATGGGCATTACACATGAATGGAAATTTGAGAATTATGATGGCAGATATAAGGATCAAGTCCAAGAAAACCATTATGCAATGTAAGAAACTAGAAAGGTTTCTACAACTTTGCAACATGTTCTGTTTCTCAAAAATATGTTGTAAAAATAAATTCCATTGGTTACTTACTTGATGGAAATAATTGAATTTGGGAATAAAATTGTCTTACTGATTTTTGCTTAATTGAGATAACTTATTTCTAAATTTAAGAAAATTTAAATAATCAGCATCTAATAGAAACATTAAAATTCAAAATATATTAATTTGTAATAGAAGTAGATTGATTATTTGTTAGTTGATATTTTATATCTTAATTATACTTGCACAATATTGAAGGGATAGGATTGGTGGTAGCAGTAATGTGAGGCTGACTCTTTAATAAATTTGAAAATAGTTTCTGAAAGAGAATGAAATAGTAATTGTGTGGCAAGGAATCTTTCAAAAATTTTTTTTCATTGTTGAATTAAACAAGCAGGGAGATAAACACATTTAGCAATAGAGAAAAGAAACTTGAAAGCTCCTGAATAAAAGTAGCAGGTTAGAAGAGGTCAGTTAGAGAGAGAGAGCATCTAACAATGGTTAAGTTAAAAGACATTTGAAATTACAGAAATAAGAGACTCTGACAGGGCACCTTGGGTTGCATTATTTATTGATGGAAAATATTTTATGAGTAAGTTGATAGTGAAGGTTTGGCATTCACTACTTTTGAAAAGGATAGATTTATATTCCAGAAGCATCAGAATAAATTCACGATAGATTTATGAATAAATAACTTTTGAACACATTATAAGATAAAAGGTAGAGTCCAGGTGATGTTGGGCTATATTAATGTGAGAGCTCAGACCAATCTATACAGAATTGAATATCATATAAAAAGAAAAAGAAATTAATATGTCAAGTTCACCTCAGTTTTCAAAAGATCTTCATCTGTTTTCCAAAGTGCATTGGAATATAATGTCTAATATCATTTTCTCTGCGAATAAAAGATTAATAACTCAAAAAGGGAAAATTTAACAGAAAGATGAGAAAATTACAGGCACGGAAAGATATGATTTGAAGTCTATTAAATGCCAATCCAATGTTCTTTCTAAATTTAAATAAATAATAAAAATTAACAATTTTTAGTAACCACTTCATAGTGATGGCTTCAAAAGACAATGAAAAGGAGAAATTTAAATGGAGAGAAGTTTTAAATTCATTATGTAAACATGTAAATTTAGCTCCTATATATGTCACCAGTTCCTGAGCTTTTATAGACACCTTCCTGTTGAATATGTTTGTTCTCATTAATGCCAAATTCTCTACAAGATTAGGGTTCTATGTCTCTCTGATCTGCTAAGACATTTATCACATATGTGTATAATTTCCAACAAACAAATTCTGTTCATATATTTTTTCTGTGACCTATTAAATTTGTCTTGTATGCTCACAATTTTTTGAAACACACTCATTTTGCAATACATTTAGTAGAAAATCCAGACATATATGTCCCGTGTTAAATATTCTATATCTAATTCCATGTGTTCTTAAAATATGTAAGTTAAAAGTATTTAAAAGTCTTTTTTTTGTATTAAATTCTTTTATTGGTACATTGTAGGTATACAACACAATTACATTTCTCATTGGGAATTGTACCT